>OMKP01083076.1:0-17592 GCA_900302375.1 Bathygadus melanobranchus | reverse complement strand
CCCCCCCCTTTTATATACTATAGGCCTAAATGTTCCTATGTTGCGCAAATAAATGTTGAAGAGTCAGTATTATTTAAAAAATCACTTTCACTGCAGCAGCTGCTGGCTAATATATAAACAATAGAGGGGTAGAATCTTTTGATGAGTACTTCCAAGAGTTCAGGGTCCTTATTTAGCAACATTGCATACACAATTTGTTTGCAGGGGCGGCAGTAGCTCAGGAGGTAGAGTGGTTGTCTGGCACCAGGGAGGTTGCTGGTTCGATCCCCAGCTTCGCCTAGCCAATTGTCGAGGTGTCCCTGAGCAAGACACCTAACCCTAGCTGCTCCCGATAAGCTGGCTGTTGCCTTGCATGTTTGACACCGCCATCTGTATATGAAGGGGTGAATGTAAAGCGCTATATAAATGCAATCCATTTACAGGAAAATTACCAGATAGAAATTGCAAACATGACCAATAAATGCTTTTAATTGATCTGATTAATTTGACAATGTTGCATATTACTAATTTAAGTCATGTCATGAAATCTATAAAATGACTGCAGCTGTATATGAAGGTATTATTGGAGCAAAACAGCTGAGCACCTATGACAGTGGAATTAAAGTCCCAGGGAAAAATGCTTTAGGTGTTGCAAACTTAATTGCAGGTGCACAAATCCTATTCTACAAATCACAAATTAAGATACTCATATGCTCACATTTTTGCTACAGTTGCTGCAGTGAATATGCTGCCAACACATTCACACACTTGAATGTGGACAAGTTGCTTATCCGCAAATCAGTATGTGAATATGTGGTAGAATAATCATTCATTTTGCAACATGTAGCTATAAATTAGCTATAGATTTAGGTTCCTTTGTTGCTGAGCACTTGGGATTGGTACCAGAGTGGTCGCTTATGGTCAAACTCAGCCATTTTCCTGTTTTTCCACACTTACTGACAACTACTGATCCACTGAACTGAAGACTCTTGATCATAGCACGTTTTATATATATTGGCGATAGTAGCTCAGGGGGTAGAGTGGTTGTCTGGCAACCGGAAGGTTGCTGGTTCGATCCCCGGCTCCGCCTAGCTAATTATCGAGGTGTCCCTGAGCAAGACACCTAACCCTAACTGCTCTCGACGAGCTGGTTGTTACCTTGCATGGTTGACACCGTGTGAATGTGAGGCAAATTCTTAGGATAAAAGGATAAAAACGCTATATAAATGCAGTCCATTTACCATTTATATATATATCCTATATATATCCACCTGTGTCCTGATATTGGAGGAGCCTTGGAAAGTCACTTTTAGTGGTGTGTAGCAAGTGCTATTGCTACACTGGCCAGTGTCAACCTGACTCTTGCCAGGTAAGGCTGCTTATACCAGCCACCAACCACACACACCACACTTGTATACCTTTCTGCCAGTTCGTCCTGCCTTTTGGCTTAGTAGTCTGGATAATTTAAGTAGAATTGCCTCAAGAGAAAACAGTTGGCTGATAGATTTAGAATCTGAATCACATTCACCATGTGAACGCATGTGTTTCTTTAAAACATTTAAGATGTGAGTTATTTGAATGACACTGGCAGAGACACTGACACTGTGACCCCGTTCCCATTTCAGGGAACCATAATTGCGCTATATCTAGGTGAAATATCAGTCTTTTCTGAGACAAACGATGGTCAGTTGTTTGTCAAGGTCGTATCACTCCACTGACTCCCTCAAACATCTGTTCAAAAGCAGCTTTTTAAACAGGGAACTTTTGGTTGTGGATGGAAATGCAAGGTGGGAAGAGCCATGCAAATACGCAGCACATTTCCATAAAGGTGTATTTGTCTTTTTTCCTTTCCCGTGGTTTAGCCTACTCCTGGTTGATCTGGAGCCCTTTAGTTGAAGATAGATTTACAGTTACAGTACAGCATGTCCGCGAAGATCCACATTGCGACCTGGAATAGGATGACCAGACGTCCCGGTTTGTCTGGGATTGTCCCAGTTTCAAGCTGCGTGTCCCGAGTCCGACAAATATCCTTAAAACACAAAAATGTCCCTGTTTTCAACAATCACTGCCAAATTGCCCCCCTTTCATTAACAAGCTGAATATTAGACTATACCATTACAAACTTTGTAAAATATTAATACATTGATACATGTACAGTAAGGGTAAAAGGGTATGTGTATTCATATTGAACCGACCGCCCATCTGGAACGTCCTGACATCAAAATGGAAGTGAAACATATAGCAGCATAGCGCTAACCTGAGGATCCAGATGGTGTGTTACAGAACCATCTAGGAAGTTGTCCTTTGTTTGGAAAAGGGAACTTTCATACTGTAGAGGTATTGTTTGGTCAATATTTCTCCAATATTTCTATTTCTCTTAGCTTGCCCCTAACTAAAACGCAACTAGATACTTCATGTTTCAAAATTTCCCCATTTGATATGACATTAAAATCGCTGCTTAGAAGTGTATTCTGCGGATTCTTGCAAGCTTTACAACAGGAAAAAGCCGATCAGAAAATGCGTGACCAGCCGAAGTCCAAATCAGCAAATGCTTTGTAATTATTGTTTGTATATACAGTAGGGACCACAAAATAATCGATATAAATGTAGGCACCACATAAAATAATAGGTAATCATCTAATCGATAATTTGTTCATCGTATTGAAGAATTTAAGTATCTGGCAAAATAATCCCAATTAGCATTTTTGTCATAATGGTGCAGCCCTCATGTGTAGGTCTGCAACCGGTGAAAGGGTTGTGTAGTTTTTGTCTTTGCGTAGCAACGCAAATCTTCATGTAACTTTGCATATGTGCTGATGCAGAAGTCTAATTTGGGCTTCACTCATAGCATAATTTTCAGACATTTCTAATAAAATACAATATGAAAATGTTAAAATAGTGTGTATATTGCAAGTTCTAGGAATTTTCCCTGATAAAAGCTACAGCGAAATTGACTATTATATGTGATATATCTGTAAAAAATGTCTATCTCAAACCATTGTGTGGTATTTATGAATATTCTGAATCAGCTTTATTCCCCAAGTATATGTACATATACAAGGAATTTGTCTCCGGTTTTCCATGACTCACATGTACTTACACATAGACGAGTAATACACAAGACATGACATACAGCAGTAACAGGGACAACAGAGCTAAACAAGGACATAAGCATAAACATTTAACTGTTATGTACAGGTGTAGAGTATATATAATAAAGTATATATGCAGGGAAAAACAACTGAGAGAATGTGAACAAAAACAATAGTGCGATGATGAGAGATGATCAGAGTGCAAAGATGCTGGAATAAATATGGGATGATTATGTACAGGTTTCTATATATACATGAGGTAGGTGGGAATGACAGGATATGGATGTATAGAGCATGTACAGTATATACAGCGTGCTTTATGAGCTGTGTTTTAAAAAAAAAGTACAATAAATAGGTACAGTGGGTAGTTACAGGGTTATTGCACAGGAATTATTCTGACACTGGGTTTAAGTGTTCATCAGAGTGACGGCTTGTGGATAGAACTGTTCTTGTGTCTGGTTGTTTTGGCGTACAGTGCTCTGTAGCGCCTACCAGAGGGGAGTAGTGTGTCCAGGGTGTGATGGGTCTGCAGTGATGTTTCCTGCCCGTTTCCTGACTCTGGTGTATATGTATATGTCCTGAATGGAGGGCAGATTGGCACAGATGATTTTTTCTGCAGACCTGACTGTCCGCTTTAGTCTGTTCCTGTCCTGTTTGATTGCTGATCCAAACCAGACAGTGATAGAAGTGCAGAGAACAGACTGGATGATTGCTGAGTAAAACTGGATCAGGGGCTCCTGAGGCAGGTTGAACTTCCTGAGTTGGCGTAGGAAGTACAACCTCTGCTGGGCCTTTTTGGTGATGGAGGTGATGTTGCTTGTCCACTTTAGGTCCTGGGAGATTGTGGATCCCAGAAACCTGAAGGACTCCACAGCAGACACCGTGTTGTTGAGTATGGTGAGGGGGGGCAGTGTAGGGGGGCTCCTCCTGAAGTCCACTGTCAAACACACATTAATCCCTTTTAATGCAGTTATTTCGTATGGTACACTGAGGGATAATAACCACTCAAGTGGTTATTATCCCTCTGTTCTTAACTCTTTGGTGCGGCACTCACTATGAAGGAGTGTGTGAGTAGTATCTATACACACTGCACTTCATACATTTGTAATGTTGACATTTGCATGCCATTTGTCTAAGTGAAACTAGCATTCGCGTGGATCATGTTTTTGCATGTGCCTTGGTTTTATTTTATCTCCCACTTGCAGGGGGGAAAGGTAATTGATGAATGATTGACAATGTGATCCAACTAGAACAAATTAAATGTGTTACTATAGCAGTGTAATTGCATGTAAAATCACTTATGCATCTGAGTGTAATACAACTGTTCAAAGAGAACATTTAAATATATGATACATTTCAAGGTGTGAGTGTAAAGATGATTAATCCCTAACCCCTGTCCCCTCCCGCCACTCCATCATTGTGTGGCGTAATTCTTGTTGTGTAGTTGGCTCAATTTGTCTAAAGAGGGCACCACATGACATTGACATTGTGACTGACCAGCAGACATATTTAGTCTGGTTAAATCATTTCTGAAAAATGAACCAAGTTTCAGCGCAGAGCTGACTCATTAAGAATTATGATCTGTAAATATTTGTGTTAATGGGGACAAATGACTGAATGAATAATGAATCGTTAAAGATAAGGAGAGTTGAAAGTGCAGTTATCAACATGCCACTGTGTTTGGCCTATCACTAGATGGTGCTATCGCTCCAGGTGAAGTGAATGGATGGTCTTATTTTATTTTAAGAATTTTTAACAGATAAACAACAGTTTTAAAACAGCACCTAAACCTATTAATAGAGGTTTGTCATGCGCCTGCTATGTGAAGCATGTGTACCCAGCATTATAAAATTACATTAACGCACTTTTAGGTTACGATTAGCAGATAGCAGGCAATTGGCTAACATGCTATCGGTTAGTTTAAAGTGCTCCCAGTGTCAACAAATCTTGACAGCTCCGTCAGTCTTGCAGTTTCTCAAAGTGGTGCCATGTAGAGTGTGGGGAATTACCACACGAGAAAGAGAATCTTAGTTAAGAGGAAAAAAAGCCGAACCTGCTATTTGCTAAAAGTATGGATGTAGGCTAAAAGACAACAGAACACCGTAAGAGTATGTAATCACTGATAACCTTGCTGATTAAAGGTAAAGGAAAATTAAAGAAAAGTAACGTGATGAACAATGATGTGTACTACAAAACTACAACCACCAAAGGTTTTCAAGTAATGTTATATGTCCGATGTCCGAATACTAAACTAATGAATTATACTTCATTAGTTTAGTAGTACTAATGAAGGATACTCACGCCAGCCTTTTATTTTTATATGTGCAACGGCAGCAATTAACAGAAAGGATTTTTTTTACCATTTAACTGCTAGTGTTAATCGGGCAAAATTGTCGGTTCACAGTTAAATGCTTAATTGTTAACATCCCTACTCCCAATCAAACCTTAATTGGTGTTTTCATTGTTATTGTTTTTGTATTTTCTTAATTGATTGAATTTCAACTATTTTTGTTTCATTGTTTTTGTTTTAAGAGTAGTAAATATGTCTGACCTTCAAAACATCTCATATGACTGAGTTGTTGAAGGTACACGGTACAGTGTGCCTACCTGACTCACTTTCTCACCATGTTGCTCTCCTCTTCCCGGTTCTCAGGTCAGTTTACGATGACCAGCCCAACGCCCACAAGCGCTTCATGGAGAAGCTGGATGCCAGGATAAGAAACCACGACCGTGAGATTGAGAAGATGTGCAACTTTCACCATCAGGGGTTTGTGGACGCGATCACAGAACTACTTAAAGTCCGTGCAGATGCAGAGAAGCTCATGGTGAGTAGCTATACTCAGGGCTTCCTCATGATTTGCTGTGTTTGTAACTTGTGACTTAAACATTTGAGAAGTTATCTAGAATGTTTCAATCATATCAGGGAGCAATTGTCTGTCTTATTTAGACTTTCTATTTTCACATTTTTTCACAATACGATTTTTGAGCGCCTGGATTCTGTAAATATTGCAATTGCTGTACAAATTGCTATATGATATTGTGGGTTTTTTGTGTACATTTGTGTGGTTTAACCTATGTGTATAACCAGTGTGTGAAATACCTGGTAATCGGGGGCTTCCCCCTACCTAGTGTTCCAGTGTTATGCTGAAGTCTTGCATAGTCTCAATACCAGTGGCGGCTCTGGAGCTGGCCACTTGGTGGTGTGAGGGAGTGTATTTTTGCGAGCACCCATGAGATGCAAGCTTGAAAAATGATGTGACTGTTACTAAAATAAGACAGTTTTTTGTGTCAATCAATGTATTTCGCTCCATGTGTATAAAGTTGGGATCTATACGGGTCCATTGTTTTTATATGAAAGTGGCTGAACAGAACAGAACAGAGTTGATGCAAATCAACTATAGGAGAATACGTTATTGTGGCCTCTATAGGGCGGTACCATTAATGTTTCCAGATTACGTTTGACGAACATTGTTTTTCTTTAAAAAAAATAAATTTTTATGGAAGGTTCACCCCTACATTCCACTTACCCCTACATTCAACAATTTTGAAGCATAACACAAGGATTTTTCAACCTGGAACTAGGGCTGGGCGATATGACTTCAAATCAATATCACGATTATTTCAAACTTTTACCTCGATTACGATTAATGAACGATTATTTACTTTTTGTTTTTTTATTTTTACACTGCCCTCATAGTTCTCTGACAAGGTCTGTACTGTAAATATGCTAAACTATTAAAGCTGGGATATTTTTTCTAATGAAGGAGTGCATATCTTATCTTTGTGATTTTAAAATAATTTAAGGAAACACACACAGATGAACTATTTATGGCTATTTATTTAATATTTTGAAGCTGCTTTGTGGAAGCACTTTGGCGCTTGTCCGTCTCTCTTTTTGAGCCATGCACTCTTCATATTCGGTAATGTGATTGTGTTCCAAATGATAAACAAATTGGTGGTGTTACCTTTGTTCGCTGAAATAGTTTTTATGCAGTGTTTACATTTGACTTCTTTTTGTTCTGTGTCGTCTTCACTGAAGCCAAAATGTGTCCAAACGACAGACACAGCATTATTTTTCGGTATAAGCTGCTCAGGTTTATTTGTTGGCTCGGTGTTTGCGCTCATGTCATCCATGCCGCCAGCTTCACTTTGAGTGAACGCGGACTAACGTTAGTTGGACGGGGCGGAGGCACGTGACTGAACATGACGTAGTATTTTTTTTTTAAAGGGACAGTTCATGAACGCACGCATTGGGGAAAGCATTAACCGAATTAACCGACATGAGCAAGATTAAGTCGGTGAGAGGTTCTAAATGTCGGTTTCGATACATTTTCTGTTAATTGCCCAGCCCTACCTGGAACCTATTTTCCTATATTACCTAATTTTGGGTCTAACTGACTAATATGGACAACCATTTTTGAAGTTGGTCAAATATTGAGCTAGAACGCAGCCGCAAAACGTCTGCATTGTAACCCTTTGTAGCAGTAGCTGCTTCTTCTTTCTTTTGCTTGATTCAGTCTGTTTGTTATTGCCTATCCAAGTCTCGCTCAAGGAAGTCTCACTAGGGGGCAGGTTGAAAAATCCTGAAGTTATCCTTTAATCTTTCGGACATTGTGGAGCCTAGAAACGTCAAACCACTGAGAAACATCTTTATATGTGAACTGTTCCAGTGACCCTTGTTTCAGCGTTTAAATATCTAGGCAGTTGGAATGATACTTTTTATGTTGAGCGTATGTGTTTGACCAATTCCATGTCATATCAGGATTAACAACTAACCGTTAACCGGCAATATAATTCAGCTAATCAGTTAAAGATTTGTTGTTACTGGGAAAACTTCAACTAACCGATAGCCTCTCAGCCTCCTATATGCTAATGGTAACCAAGTGCTTTCTTTACCGCTATCATTAATTGGTTGTAATTAAAAGCCTTAGTATAAATCGTTGTTTTATTTGACGGGTGTCGACAGACATGAAGTGTCATGTATAATGTATTTACATTTAGCATTTCAATGGAGAGTCTCCCCATTCTTGACACATTCTCATCTTTTACACAATTTTTTGGTGTAAACTTCCATAGATAAGCTCTCATATTTGAAGGGTCACACACTGTTTGGACACCAACATGTGTGTCTACTTCTAATGAGCATAATCTTGCTAAGGTTAGGAGTTACCATTATCAAATATAACGTATGATTAGCAACAAACCAAAGAGGCCAACATCTAAATGGACTTCATATGAAGCCAGAATATTTCAGATAAATATACATACAATTCTGGTGTTCCAGGATACTGATGGCCACCTTGTTAGCAACATGCTCTATTGACGGACAATAAGCATGTGACTGTGAACTATTGGGTTGGGGTGAGAAACTATCAGTTTCTCACCGTACTCAACTGCACCTACACTAACATTTGTAAACTCCATCAATCTATCTGTTTGCAACTGTCTCCCGACTTGACGCCCTTGATTATGCACAGTACATTTGTTTTTGTGCTAGCTGTGCTAGCATTCACTGACCCTAAGAGTTGATGTTTGTTTAGAAAGATTGCTATGAAGTAAACACACAATGCTGACAGTTGGAGAAGAGAACAGACGACTACCAATAAGTGGTCCAAATAAATGCTTTGGCACAGAAGGCAATTTTTGTCCGTCCACCCACTATGTCTACCATGTCACCAAATATTTCCCACATTCATAATAAGTAAATATTGGGATGGGAATGGGATAAATGTTGGATAATATTTGACCACACTTTTTTGGGTAAAAGTTTTCTTTTTCGTATGTCCCTCCTCATTTATGGGTCCACTAAAATTGTGCAAAATAAAATATTTAAGCAGAAGAAGAAGCATAGATTCAATTCGAATATTTTGAGTGTTTTAAAAGAAGTCTGGTTAAGGGATTTGTATTTCACAGTACTGGAGCTAATTAACAGTTTGTGCCACCACAACAAGCCTTCAGTGAATAGACGGCATCTCTGTCCAGTCCCTAGTATCTTGCCACATCGCAGCCCTTGTTTTTAATCTCTACTTGTGGAGCGTATTTCCATTGAAGGGGGCTGTCAAAAGCCCAGTGGTCAATTGGGTCATGGCTCTTAGACGTTTGACAAGAACCAAGTTCAAAAATCCCTATCCAGAATCGAGAAGTTTGTCACTGAATCTGTGAGAAAGGGCCTGTCACAAAGCATTAGCCAGCATAAAAGGCCCCATGCACCGAGCACCAGTGCAGGGCCTCACAGCCTGGGTAATCCAAATGTGCCTGCCATTGTCCCTGCACCCTCATGGACAATGAGATGATTACGAGTAGTTGCATGTTGGAGAGCTACAGGGAGAGACATAAGGGGGGTAGGTAGAGGGACATAAGGGGGGGAAGGTAGAGGGACATAAGGGAAGGAGGTAGTGGGACATAAGGGGGGAAGGTAGAGGGACATAAGGGGGGGAAGGTAGAGGGACATAATGGAAGGAGGTAGTGGGACATAAGGGGGGCAAGGTAGAGGGACATAAGGGAAGGAGGTTAAAGGGACATAAGGGAGGGAAGGTAGAGGGACACACGGGGGATAGGTAGAGACCATAAGGGAGGGAGGTAGAGGGACATAAGGGAAGGAGGTAGGGGGACATAAGGGGGGGAGGTAGAGGGACATAAGGGAGGGAGGTAGAGGGACATAAGGGAGGGAGGTAGAGGGCCATGCGGGCAAGAGTAAGTGCTAGAAATGTACCATTATAGTCAACATTATGGATGCATAGTTTTGTGTAAGTTTGTCTAAAATGTGTGTCTTGTGTCATTTATGTAAATTGCTGCTGCAACACTGCAAGTGATATTATGATATTGAAGGACCATAAAAATAAGGCCTTGTCAGAAGCAAGATGATGAAAGCAAGATGGATTTAAAGGTCAGCTATCTCATTAAATCCCTGTCGGCTATTTGTTTCTTTAGGGCCAAGTGATGGACACTAACCGGAGACTACAGGAGGCTGGAAGAGAGGTACAGACACCAGTGTTCCCCTATGATTTTTAATTAATTAATGTTAGCTAAATACAGTTTTCAGTCTGCAATTAGCATCGCAACGTCTCAATATTTCATAATACCGTTGTTTGTGATCCACACAATTAAATATGTCTAAATAAGTTTAAAGCCATTTGTGAGCTTCCAGTATAGTGCGTGTTTTCTTTCTATGTGCTAGTGCTGCCAAACTTTGCACAATGTACAAACCACCTTTTTGTTTAATGATAATTTGAAGTACCTCCATACATTCAAAGCTGTGTGTCTTAATTGGAACTCAAGTGGGTCATTTCCAATGAGAGCACTCACCCCGGTGCTGCCATACAGCCACACTGTAACTTCCAGCACTGCTCAAAACATTGCCGCACATCGCAGCAGCATCCATTGCGATCCATTATATTAACAGAACAGAACAAGACCTAATCTTCCAACGTGTACTGTCCTTTCCTTGCTCGTCTGGTGTGCGACCCGCTTTACATTGAAGTTGGACTCGGACCCAGAGTGGATCCAAAAGCCACTGACTTCCTCCACAGGCTTTTTGAAGCATTATTCAAATGAAACGTGTTTAAACCAGTTGAATCATTTCAGAAATTAAATAGGAAAAAACATCAACTAAATGTCGCTGAGTGGAGCATGGTGGCGCCATTATTACATTGTTTGGGGAGAACCCTGTTTGATAGGCCTGTACGTTTTTAAATAAAACCAATGGCATTTGGGGCACCCGACATAATCTAAATTAAAATCCTTTTTGTTTTGTTTTTTTCATAAAAAACATGATTACATTTTTCACCACTGATGGATACATGTAGGAGAAGCACTGGACAGAATATCCCAGGCACCCCAACTATCCTCTTGCTCATTGGTGTATGGGACAATTAGCACACACACATAGTGTTTTGTTGTACTGTCAGTGTGCATGTGCCTGTCCACTGTGAGAAACAGTTCAGACATGACCGTTCTTTAACCTTGGGGGGTTCTGGTTTCGGGGCCTCTTTCATGACCCTCTTCTTTTTTTTTTCCCTGTTCTTTTTCAGTTGCACTCATTTCTATTGATTATTGTACAGATGGATGTCCTGTCAATAGCTGTGTGCGTGCTTGACAGGTGACTGCCCAGACAGAGGAGGTGATCTGCTGCCGGGTCCAGCAGAGGAACATGGCCACCACTGTGGAGCGGCTTCAGCTCTGCCTTCCAGGTGGGATGGCTACTGTGTGGCTGATTGTGCCACCTTAATAAAATAAGTTCTGAATACCACCTTAATAAGTGAATCTGAATAGTAAATCACTCATCAAATAATGAGTGATGTACATGCCCATGTTTCTAGCTAAAAGTATTTGCATAATCCCTCACAATCATCAAGTCTTGTTTCCAACTGGTTCATCTTGAAATAAACAGAGAGCAGGATGCTATACTCCATATTTTCCAGATACCAAATATTCACAGATACCACATACTGACGTAATCATTTCATGTTGTATTGTTCTACCAATTGTAGGCAGCGGTGTATTGTGGGAAAACGTAGACTTTCGCAACTTGCGGCGATAGAAGCCTGATGTCCCTCTGGATGGGCTTGTACGTTAACTCCAATGAGTTGAAAGTAACTCAAGCGATAACAGTTTGGCAAAACCAAGCCTTCACGCTTCCATTGACCATACTTGGTGACAAATTGCCTTTTTATCCAAGTTGTTCACCGATGTTGTGCATTGTTGGTTGTATAAGAACTGAGCCGTACACTGTGTGTCAAATCCTTCCTGTCTCTATTTCCACAGATTATTATTATTATTGATTTGGGGTGTAGCATGCTTACAGCAACTCATTCGTCTGCTCTCTTATGTTGCAGTTCTGGAGATGTACAGTAAATTAAAGGAGCAGCTGGAGTCCAAAAGGTACTGATCACAGCACTCTTATGTTGTGAATGCTGTTGTTGTATACACCAGACTCATCTGGCCTCACTGTTGGCTCGTCTTTTTTTCCACATGTTTTGACCCAAAACCTGATATGAAATTTCTCTGGATAACAATGACACTAGTACAGTGCCTGTTCGGAATGGGCTGATGGCTTGGATAACCATTCATCCAAACAACTGCACTGAAACATGACGTGACAGCTACATACATTTACATTTAATGCATTTAGCTGGCGCTTTTGTCTGAAGAGACTTACAATAAGTACATTTGTCCAAAGAGAGTGAAACAACAATATATTGCTGACGGTACAGTAAGATTTGAATAGAACAAGTTTCAAGCACTTCATTAATAGAACAAGTTTCAAGCACTCATAATTGCTAGGTTAATAGAACAAGTTTCAAGCACTCATAATTGCTAGGTTAACCCTTTGCTGGTAAACAACAACATAGGACATGGGATAACATGCTACACAATGCTGAGTACTCCTTAAGTGCTCTGAACAGGTGTGTCTTGAGTCGCTTGTGGAAGCTGGTGAGCGACTGCTGTCCTGACATCGGGCCGGAGCTCGTTCCACCACTGCAGCGCCAAAACAGAGAAGAGTTGTGACTCAGTGGAGCGATGTTTGCTTGTCTAGTTGAATTGCGTTTTAGTTAGGGGCAGGGTACTTTGTAATTCACTGATTGTGTAGAAATATTGACCAAATGATAATATAATAATATATAAAATATAGAGAGGAGTACTGCTGCTTGACAGTTTTGCTTGGAAGCCCCGTCTCCTGGGTAGGTATGGACTGCTAGACCCATGGGACTCATACAGGTGACTGCATCTTTAGTTCACTGCATCACATTGCTAATTAGGAGCGAGAATATCTGTTGAATATCCAGTATCTTTTAATACACCACCACAGCGCCACTATGCTGCTGTACATTTCATTTTCGGTTTGATGTAGGGGACCTTCCTAGCGGGCGGTGGTTATTGTATAACTTGGGGAACTCCACCAGATGCTAAACATTGGCAAACAAACCTATTTCATACAGCCTCAACAATAATGCAGGACTGCACAATGGAGGTGGCTTTTGACTACTTAAACTTAAATAGTTTACTTAAATAGTAAAAAAATACAAATAGAAAGTCAGTATGTAGCGGTCAATGTTGATATTATGTCGGCCACCACAAATAAATCAATGTATGTATAGGAAACACGTTCATTCCGTAAGTGACATCCCTGATGCTTGAGAAGTTTAGCAAAGCAAAAGGCAAACGTACACTTTGCTACAATGTAACTCTCAGTCCAGTCCATCTGTTCTTGAATGTACTGTACTGAGTGATGAAGCGCAAGCTGTACCAAGCATGCCATTTGGCAGTGTTAATGGTCCCCTCTCAATACACTACACAGTTTGTACTTCTGGCGGAAGTAACACGCTACTAATAAATATGTCCCGTAGATATCAAGAGCTCGCACTCAACATTGCACTTCCTTGGGTCCTCAGCAATACACCTGCCAAGTGGTTAGTCGATCGGAAAATCAGACAGACATTCATACAGAGACTCCTCTAATTATAGTTAGACGTTGGGCCATAACAATTCCTGTTTGTTATTAGGTCATCTACCATTTTATGTCCAACTTCTTAAAAAAGCTGCCATTCAGCGCATCTTACTACATTGTATGTGCACGTGTACTTCTCTCTGACCCCGTGGAGTTCACACATTACTGCTGTAGGGGTCGTATTTAAATAGGTCTGTCATAACGGGGTACAAGTCCACATAGGACGGGAAAATAATGAGCCTTCCTTGTTCATCACAGACTATCAGGGCCTCCATAAAGGAGTGGGCTATTCACTGGTGGGACAATTGACCCTCAGTGTGCCCTTGTTAACAGCAGAGACTTCACCATGTCCCTCTCAAGGCTCACTGCCAAATTAAGCCAATTAGACGTGTGTGTGTGCATTTTTAACAATGCATGTATATCCATATGCCTATATGTATTCCTATATCACAGTTTGAAGTTGTGCCAAATCGGCACTATGCAGGCCCTCACGGGGCTAGCTCTGAGAGCGTGGCTGTAAACCTTCTCTGTATGATCTTCATGAAGCCACCTTCTGTTCCAGTGTATTCAACTCGCTTCATACTCATTGACCGACCAATTAGATAGCTCAAATGCTTGTCCTTGGTTTTAATGATGGGAGATCTGCCCATTGACCGAGGGCTGAACCCAGCGCAATGCCTGCACTGTTTCAAAGGACCACAACTCCTCAATTCAGAAACCCAAGTTGTTTTTTTTGTGCAAGTAAAATTGTAAGGTTAGGAAGTTAATTCTACGAACAGATCTTTGAATGTGAGGAGGAATTTATTCTACTGGCGAGGTAAAAGCCATTAGTGGGATATCAAATGGAACAGCCAGTAGCATGTCTTCACCAGGAATGACCGTGGTGTGGTTTAGATGGAAGAGTTTTAGTTTGTACTACAATGTTTGTTTTGTAATGTCATTGTCTGTCACTTTAGATACTATGCTGCATTGAAAACCATGGAACAGCTGGAGAAAGTATATATCCCCAGGTAGGCTTACTTGACCTGAATAACATCTCAATGTTAACTCTAACCCTGTAATGGTGACCAATTAGTGATTGAGAAAAAAACTAAATGTATAATGATTCTTTTATTAATATAAATACAGTCAACGTATTCTCTTTGTAATTCAACATACAAAGAACTGTATTGTGTTGAACTGTCACAGGGTGAGCCAGTATCGGTTCTGTCAGATCATGGCAGAGAACCTTCCCCGGCTCAGAGACCAGATCAAGGAGATCTCCATGTCCGACCTCAAGGACTTCCTGGAGAGTATCCGGAAACACTCAGACAAGGTTGGAGAAGCAGCCATGAAGCAGGTGGGTCTAATATCAATATTATGGGTATGGGGTGACTCACCATAATATTAATATTATGGGTATGGGGTGACTGGGATGGGATGACTTGAGGTTATTCCCCTTGCAAGATAACATGGAAGAAGACCTTCACATGGATCCTTCTCTGGTTTGGATGGATTCCTCTTTCAATATCAGTATTGATGTGTTGTTTGAGTGGTACAGATTAATGTGTGTGTGTCCGTGTGTGTCCGTGTGTCCAAATGCTAGGCCCAGCAGCATAGGACCTTCAACAGTGCAGTGGCCAAGCAAGCGAGTACAGGCCACTACACCAGGCCATTATACGCCCTGAACGGACGTTGCCACGCCCAGACGCTGAACGGGCTGACGTTGGATGACATGGTGGAGGAAGAGGACGGAGAGGAAGAGGTGTGTGTTCATATTCATACAAGAAATTCACTTGGCTTTACAACCACAAATCGTTAGCCTCATAGCATAATTGCCTATGTCATATTTTGGCCAAATTGTGATATCTGCCTAACTACTCTCCTAACACTGCTGATTCACCGTGCATTATCGCCTATGTCCTCAGCCTATCAGAATGCTTGTTGCATTCCAAAATCACTATCTGCCAAAGTCATCTTTGACGCTACATACAAAGATAAATACAAAATATGACTTAGGCAATTATGCTATGAGGCTAACGAAATGTACTTGTTGATGCACGTGGCAGACAGCCCAAGTTTAGCTTCTGCTATTAATAGTGGCTGGTTGTGTAGCTAGTACGCTTATTTGCCATGTGTATATTTCCAATGTGTTTTAATTTGTTGATTGGTAAATCAAGGATGTTTATGATGAGCTAAGAAAAGGCCTTGGCTACCGTCTACATGTTGTAACAGTAGTTTAATCATAATCATCGTTTCATTCATTCTAAAACCTCAGGCGATGCTTTGTGAACATGTTTTGCATGTGTCTGCCAAGGCCTCCAGGTTTGTAAATAATATTAAATATTAATAATAATATAAAACAATAATAATGCAGAAAAGGGTTTTCTTGGTTTTCCCCATTCTTTATCTCTCTCTCAGTCAAAGGCAAAGCCATCTGAATGGATTATATTCGTTTTTGGATGACATTTAATCATTTAGATCAGGGATGGGCAAACTTTTTGCCTCAAGGGCCACACTGGGTTTTAAAATGAACAGGCGGGCCGGGCCAGTAGCAGATTGGGGGGAGGGTTAACTAATAGCCTAAATTATATAATGATATGACTAATATAAATTATATATTGTGAAATGTGAAAACCATTACCTGAACAGTAAAGAAAACGTTTATTCAGTTTCAGTGGGAACAGTGTTGTTGGTCACCCTTTTTTGCCCTTTTATGGACTCCATGGCCAAAAACAAAATTATCATTAATCCCTCTGATAAAAATTAAGAGCTGCGCAGTGTCTTTTATGTTGTTACTTGTCGGCTTTAGCAACGGTCGGTAGTGTTTGGAGTGCGCCATCTAGTGGAATGAACTGAAACGCAGGGTATTGCAGAAAAAATACGAAATGAATGCGGTCTTTAAAACAATTTTGTAAATCCTAGACGGGCCGGATTAAACAGCCTATGGCCCGCGGGCCATAGTTTGCCCACCACTGATTTAGATGAATCACTTAATCGCTAAAATAACACTTACTTTAATCGCTAGAAATATAATGGTTAGTCCTACTTGACATAGTTAATCAATGCTGCGAGACTAGACCATAGACCATAATTTAGCAATTATTTCTACATTCCCAAGCTACTTGGGAGTGTGAGCATTTGTTTACTTTAATTTAACAGCAGATAATAAGGTGTTTGTTTGAAGAGGAGACGAGAGTATGATGGTGTCCCATCATCCATTCAACCTCATCTGTCTTCAGGTTCTCACAGCACAGGACCTGGTGGACTTTTCACCCGTCTACAGGTGTCTGCACATCTACACAATACTGGTAGGTCACAGTCACACGATTCATTCATATTTCACACTCCTAGGGCACTCAACTTGTTATTGACAAGTTATTACTTTGACAGAATAAATAGGCTTTGCTCACAATACACACCACAACACACCCCCCTCCTTGTGTCTACAGGGTGACCGAGAAACATTCGAGAACTATTACAGGAAACAGAGGAAGAAACAGGCGAGGCTGGTTCTGCAGCCGCAGGCCAACATGGTGAGCGCAATGCCGGTTCCATTGCAGAGAACTGAAATGCTATGTGTGTGGTGACGTCTATTCTGGTCAACGACTGTAATCAGCAGATACAGCTGCTACATTCAACTCATGCTGTCATGGCAGCCTTGACAACACATTTGGAACAATAACCATATTAGTAGCCCATTGCAAGTTGCTCTGTGGCGTTGGGTCACATGCAGCACTGATTTATAATCGTACATAGCCCGATACATGGGCTCATTCATCCTCAGTAATAAAAAAAAAAATTATAATAACAATCATACAATGTACATTTCTATGATATTGTCACTTTTGGAGTTAGCTACTTTGGTCCAAACATGTACACTGTATATGTGTGTGTGTCTGTCTCTTCTGGTTTCCCCAGCATGAGACGGTAGAGGGCTATAGAAGATACTTCAACCAGATTGTCGGGTAAGCTGCTTCACCGCTCCTATGCATTGATTTATTCAAGGTATCGTCTCTAACATCCGGCCCTCTCGTGTGTGTGTGTGTGTGTGTGTGTGTGTGTGTGTGTGTGTGTGTGTTTGGGTGTGTGTGA
>OMKP01083071.1:0-13797 GCA_900302375.1 Bathygadus melanobranchus | reverse complement strand
AGCCACCGAGAGGAGAGGGAAGTAAACAAGGGAGGAAGGAGAGGAGAGCAAACACACACAGTTGCCGGGCGACTTTCTCTCTTGGCTCGGTTGCTTCGTCCAGCTCCTGCACTATTTATTTGTTATTTCAGGTTATTTTCGATCTCTCCTCTCAACGCCTGTTTTCCGATAGATATTTCTCTGGCGCTGCTCTGTCTCTCTCTCTCTCTCTCTTGCTTTCTCTCGAACACATACTCTTACCACACACACACACACACACACACGCACACACAAGACGACGGTGAGGGATTCGTATAGCCGTCAAATTAACTTTTGCTTTTGAAGAGGAACACAACACCCACATGTCGCCGGTAATTATTCTGTTCAGAGAGCAATGAGAGAGAGAGGAGAGGAGAGGAGAGGACTGGAGAGGGAGGAGAGGAGAGGACTGGAGAGCTTCCTCCCTTATCCAAGGTCCTTTCCTCAGAACAGCCCACAACCGATACGCAACGCTCAATGCCCCCCAGAGAGATGGACCTCATTCATTGGCGTTGTCTCTCTCGCTTGGAAGTTCACACTCGACATAACAGACAGTGGGAGAGTTTCATAATAAGTCAACCCCCCCATCCCCCCTCTCCTCCTTCCCCAGCAGAAAGAGAGTAGACTACATTACATTTACATTACATTTAGAGCATTTGGCAGACGCTTTTATCCAAAGCGACTTACAAAAAAGTAACACATTTGTCGAAAGAGGGAGACAACAATATATCGCTGAAGGTAGACTGCAATTAGAACAGAACAAGTTACAAGCATTCCTGGTTGCCAAGTCAATAGAACAAGTTTACAAACTTACAGTTGCTAGGTTGACTCCTTACTGTACAACAGCAGGTAGCCAGGACTACAGTCTCATTCATCAGATAACAGGGGTCCTAGTCAACAGCACGAATCTGACGAAGGAGAGCAGGATCGTTGCTGTCACTGCTCTCCTCAAAGTCGCCAGGCTTTGAATCCGTGACTCACAATAATGTCCTCATCCCTAATATATAATAATATATTAGGACAATAATGTCCTCATTCTATATAGCTATGTCTATATATAGTACGTGCTGTTCCTAGTTCACCCTCTACATCGACACCCACGTGTTTACGTTCCACTTACCAAGGTCGGGATGGCTGACGTCTGAGTAAGTCTCCATGGTGAATCTTTGTTTTTCTAAAACCAGGGCCGACACGCGCGCATATCCCCGCGTCCTCTGCGGTCTCTGATGCGCTCGGACTAAACGCTGCTTTTGTATTACTAGCTACTAACTTCTCCCCCCCTGTCTCATTCCCCAAAGTTCCTAGCGAGGACTCGCTGGCCGTATGTGTGCGTGTGCCGAGTGTGTGGAGACTCGCCCCTACACTGCCTGCCAGACTCAGCCCAGCCGGCCCACTGCTCGCTCTCTATCTCTCTCTATCTCTCTCTCTTTCTCTGTCTGACTGTGTCTTCTCCAGACATGGGAAGGGGGAAAGAGAGAGAGATACACAGACAGAGAGAGGGGGAGAGAGAGTGATAGAGAGAAAGTAAACAGTGCATGTAGAGAGGGAGGAGAGAGAAGCAGTTACCACAACGAGTGGCTGGAGAACCAGATCGGAGGTGGAGGAGGAGGAGGAGGAGGAGGAAAGGGGGAAAAAGGAGTGTTTGTATTTTCCATTATTCAGTTAAATTTGAGCTTGTTCCCCTATCGGTTTGTGTGTAGAGAATGAAAACACGTTCCACTGCGTCTGCACTGTAGAGCAGACGACAGGGTTACTGCATGAGACGCGCGAGCGTTGAAGCCGGCCCTCTCGACAGCATCAAAGTTATTTTTAACCGGTTGGCTCGTCTTCAAAGAGCTCTAACTATAATATAATTATAGGAATATCGGCCAAATCACAAGGACAAAAGTTATGCGGCTTTTAACTAGCCGTTTAACTTTTTAGACGGGATAGAGATTGAAAGAGCTAGACGTGGAATAATTTATATGTTCTTCTTTGAGGCTTTGGGAATGACGGTGTGCTCAAAGTATTATCGACTCAAATGCTTTAAACGACAAACAACAACTCCGAAAACGGCAACAAAAAAAGGCCATCAACACCAACACCAACCAAACTACAAAGCCAGAACAACAATAACGGCAACAACAATAACGGCAACAACGACGACGACCACCAACAAAGATGGCGGCCGTCAGCTCAGACAACACATTCCAGCTCAGTACAGCTAAGCTGAGGCGGTTGTGATGAACGAGAGACAGCTCCCTCTTCAGATGTTTGTACCCAAAAATCTCTTGAAGTTCAAAAGAACGACGGAGGCAGTAGCTGCCCTCCCTCTCTCTCTCCCTCTCTCTTTCTCCCCTCTCTCTCTCTCCTCTCTTGCTCTCTCACTTTCTCTCCTCTCTCTCTCCTGTCTCTTTCGCTCCTCTCTCTCTCTCCTCTCTCTCTCTTTCTCTCCTCTCTCTCTCTCCTCTCTCTCTCTCCCCTCTCTCTCTCCTCTCTCTCTCCTCTCTCCCTCTCTCTATCCGTTCATTTAATTTCGGGGGCGGGAGAGGGGGAGAGAGGAAGAAGAGAATTCTATTCGGCTGTCATTGTGAGTCACCAGGCGACATCCTTGTTTGGATCCAGCGTGTCGCATGAGGACAAGACAAAGTGAGACTGATAAATACTAGAATATACTTCGGGAGATATACTTCTGTACAAAGTACTACACACACATGTGTGTGTGTGTGTGTGTGTGTGTGTGCACGTGTGTAGAGTGTGTGCGTGTGTAGTGTGTGTGTGTGTGTGTATGCTTGGCATGCGTATGTAGTGTGTGTGTGTGTGCTTGGCATGCGTATGTAGTGTGTGTGTGTGTGTGTGCACGTGTGTGTGTGCGTGCACATGTGTGTGTGTGTGCGTGTGGGTGCGTGCACATGTGTGTGTGTGTGTGTGTGTGTGTGCATGACTGTGCTGTGCTTGGGGTGTGTGTGTACATGTTTGCTTGTGTTCCTTTCATAACAGTGAGCCTGCAAGCACGTGGCTGAACACGTTTACACCTGACTCTGTGTAATGTCTGTTAATGCACAGATGTTCAGCACAGAGGCCATAATCATAGAGCGCTGTATGCATACACAGAGAAACACGCCCCTGAACTGAAGTATGGCCAATTTAAATGTCCTCCATCTGTTTGACATTAGCGGAAGATACCTGATTAGGTTAAAAAAACATTTCAGAGAAGATCATAAATCGCTGCGCTGGTTCCAACCCCACTGATCACATTTTGGTCTTGGCGATTTCTTGTCAACCTCAAGTAATGGGCAATGAATAGAGTCAAACCAGGTAACCACAAGTGATGGTGTGCTTGCCATAATGTGACGACCAGGGACATGGGACAGTAGCCTGGGACTATGAATGAGCATTGCCCAGTTCACATCAGCGGACCACTTTCCATTCATGGACGATCCGCTGTATAAAGTACAACACGTCTTTAAACATTAAAGAGGTAAAGAGTTATGTTTGACTGGTCATATTGGCATAATCATCATTGTTTACATTTACATTTAGGGCGCATTTGGCAGACGCATTTGTCCAAAGCGAATTACAATAAGTACATTTGTCAAAAGAGCAGAACAACAATATTGCACTGACAATGCAGTAAGATCTGAATAGAACAAGTTTCAAGCACTCATAATTGCTAGGTTGACCCCTTGCTGGTAAACAGCAAGCCAGGATAAGCCGCTACACAACGCTAAGTACTATCCTAAGTGGCGAGACGAACTTTAGGAGAGGATATGTGTTCCTAAACACCATCATGGAACCATGGGTTAGTTGTGGAGTTTCTCCGGTACAGTTGTAAAAAAAGGCCCCATAAGTACTGGATAATCATCAGGTTGTCTGAGTGTTACTCCCCTGTGTGAACACACCTCCGCTCACCCAAAGAAGTCTGCAGTCCAACTAATAATCTGACCTTATATTCAGCATCTTTTTAAAGAACTAAATCCAAAATGTCACACCAGTGTGCGGCTTCCTCACTCTCTATTATTTACAAAATCCACAACGTGATATGAATCATAACTCAACACAAATACGCCTCTCGAAGGAGACTCGACCATCCGTCCAAGAGAGTGGCACGTTGCCCGTGCAACGCAGTGTCCCTTCTGCACAGGAAACACAGGCTATCAGGCAGGAAGTCAGGTATTCTTAGAGAGGCTAAGAAGCAACCGAAATAAACACACACAGGGGATGTTACACAAGCGTCTACAGAACACCGGGTCGATGCGATGAAAGAAGGGGCCAGGGTTCTTCTTAGCTAGCGTCTTTCCAAAAGTAAGTAACCACCCTACTGACGGCCGGGTGCAAGTGTATAGACAGACCGTTCCGGTGATTATTCCCACAATGCTTTGCTCTTTGCTGTGACCATAGCCATTCAAAACCTTGACCTAACCTTTACCATTTCTAAGCATGGATGAATAGCCTAAATCCCGAGGCTGATACCTGAACTCAACCATTTCTAACTCATCATGGGATCACTCTAAAATAGCGTGTGAAAAGGGGGTCTCCTTAGACGTTTCTCCACTGATATAATCAAGAGGGATTATAGGCCTACCTCCATTTTACGACAGCAACGAATGACCACTAATTATAACAATACCATTACTAATGTAGCTAAAGCTAAAGTTAAATCAGGAAGACCACATTCCCCTGCTACTCCTCATCTATGTTCTTAATTCCCACGCTGTCACTGCAGGCCCCTCCCTTTCATCTCTCAACCAATCAGAACCTCGTGCATTAGTGGTATTGTGTGCCAGCGCACGGCGATGCATGTGTTCTCGCACTCATGCTCGGCTCGTCGTTGTTTTCACTGTGACTCAGTGCAGCCCTCCTCCACCCCTTCACCTCCAGGACTATAGGCGCCACCTGTCTACGCCCTAAGGAGAAGGAGATGATGTCCGCCAGGGACAAATAATTCCATCCATAACCACCACCACCACCAGCAGCAGCAGCAGTGTCTAGACACCATCAGGGGGGACTCTCAACTCCCAGCAGACTTCATGGATCCATCGTCCCCATGAAGAATAACTTCAAGGTGCCTAATCGCCAAATGTTGTTATATCAATAAATTGTATGTTCATTTTGATACTGGTCTCTCCCTGATTGAAATGTGTACTGAGAAATACCATGACTCTGCTGTGTCAATTTCATTGTGACTGATAGGATTTGATTAAAAACAAACCACATAGGAGAAAATATATAATTGAGCAAAGACAAGCACTCCATCTAGTGGTTAAGAAGATAATGACAGTTTGAAATATGTATGCTGGTAGAAATACAAACAAAACAGCCTACATATGTGATATGATGACAGATATAACCCAGATATATTACGAGAACAATATGATTCTGGTGTGGAGATCTCACACAAAGTCAACCCATTTCTAACGTTAGAATCAACGTAACCTTTTCCCAGCCTAATATATCCAAACGAAGCCAATGTACCTTCATTAATATAATCTGACTTCAATTAACCCAAAATACAATGATCAATACCATAATATCCGAAACGTTTGTGTCTGACAACTGACTTACTGGCAATTAGATCACTGCTCATCTCATACCTGAACTGTTCTTCTCATGTAAACTCATAGATACTCAATTAGTTTACGGTAAGCCTACCGCAACTGAGCACACGAGGCAGGGTTTCCCAGCGGACGGTAGGGAATACACCGCACAGCAGGTG
The DNA here is from genome assembly GCA_900302375.1 of Bathygadus melanobranchus. Classification (NCBI taxonomy): domain Eukaryota; kingdom Metazoa; phylum Chordata; class Actinopteri; order Gadiformes; family Macrouridae; genus Bathygadus; species Bathygadus melanobranchus. The sequence goes on along the minus strand of OMKP01083071.1, from coordinate 8,084 downwards.
ACCACTCACCGCTCTCCGTGGAAGGCTGGCTGTGGAACTCTGGGAACCGGGTCTCCACGGGGACACTTATGGTGCGTCGTAGGAGTCGGACTTTGCAGGAGTCATACTGCCTCTCCTGGAGAAAACAACACAGAAGCGAGGAAGGGATGTTTTCGTCCGTTTTCACTTAAATGAATCATATTTTTTTCCACACCACAATAGTTAAGAAACACTAAGAAATTGTTGACCCGTTACCCAACTGAAATGCAAAACTACCGAACATACGTTTCATATCCAGTGTACAGACACGATGCATACTCATTTCATGGTTGACATAATGACATTACAGTATGTAGGCTAAATTGTGCCTCAACTCTCTGGACTGAAACTAAGCCAAAATGGAAATGCACAAGGTTGTCAGAGACAAAGAGCATGATGAAGCCGAGCTTGACCAAGAAGACGAGGGAACCGAACCCTGCAGGTTAACGAGCAGAAGAAACTGGACGGACGGACAGGTGAGCTGGAGATGGGTGGAAATCTTAAAATGTCAAAATAACGGATAGAAACACAAACAATTTCAATACATTCGGATTCATTTGCTTTAGTTTAGTTAGTTAATTTATACTTTTTTGTATATTTAGAGAAGGACACATATAGTTTGTTGCCAAATTTGTCGCAACAAGTGAGACAATTACATAACTCCAAGGCTCCACACACACACGCGTGCGTGCACACACAAACACACAGACACACACACGCGGTCCCTTTACGTGCATCTGGTGGACAATAGCTTCAGTGTTCAGCTGATTCATGAGGGCCAGGGAATTACACAGCGACGACGCGTCTTAAAACCCTGTGTCACAGTGTGCGTGTGTGTGTGCGTGTACCTCTGGCGCTCTTTATCTCACTACAGTGGCGGCGGGTGTATAGTAATACGAGCGCCGGTGTTGCTTCGATAAAAAGCGACTAAAGAGAGAGAGAGAGCGCTTGGCTCGGGTTCAAACAAAAGACAACGAGATGCGGCAAGGTGCTTCTTACGCGTTGCGATAAGGTTTCACTGGCCAGGTCAAAGCTATCCTAATCCTCCCGCGGGTCTGACACTGTCCCTATAATAGTGCTGGGTCTTTAGCTATCTTATCTTATCTGTGTGTGTGTCTGTGTGTGTGTTGTTTGTGTGTGCGTCTAAAGATAAACTCTTTGATGTTTTATAGCGCAGTTTGATGGGCTCAGCTGTGCACACCATCACTAATGCATGTGCGTCATGTAATAAGTAACAAAGTGCCGCGATTTTAATTCAATTTTTCATACCGCGGGAATTACGGTGAAGACACAATGTCCCGCAGCTGGGCGGATGCTTTCTGGATATTTATGGTCTGCTCGGCGGCGGGTTCAGAGTTAAGTTAATTCTGCAAACTTTTACTCTGAAGTCCTACTTCATAACGAGGCCGTTCTTCTGGAAGCCAGTGGATATCACACATTCGCTACATACGCAAAGTATTCAATCAATAACGCTTTCCGTTGTCATCGTCGAACCTCCTTTTGTTCATGAATATGTGTTTCCTACTCCTTCACAATAAGGTAACCTACCACAGCTTAATTGAAAACCTTTGATATCCAAATATAGGCTAAATACACAGATGGACAACTGTTTGCAGACATAATAACATGTCACAACATTGCGTTGTGATGAAACTAGGGCCAAACCATGTAAAAAACAGATATCTGCTAAATAGCTTGTAGGCAGCAAACACACACACACACACCAGTTCTAATTGCAATTATATTTCATAACCACACTGTCTCACATCCATCTCGGCATGACATCGTATAAATAGAGCGGGGCTGTGCCAGATGGTACATCTGGAAGCCAAGCATGTTCTATCAAACCGCTAACTCAGGCCATGTGTAGCTAGTTTGCTAAATAACTAATTGCCGAGCATTACAGCGGGCTGAATTAGTCTTTGTCTGTGCTGCAGTTATGTAAGGTCTTTATGAAACAGCTGCATGCGGTGTGTGGTATAACACATTAGAATATGATAGCATAGAAGAGCTGTTCGATGGAACGCATTTAAACCATTAGCATCTGTAGCCAACGTTATACAATCTCTACGTATATGTAATAATAATAACAACAACAACAACAATAATAATATTAACAATTATAAAAAACAATAAAAAACGAATAATAATAATAACATTGGGATGCAGCCAGTTTTAGTGCTGTACGATGCCAGTCACCCCTGTGGAAGGATTGGTCTAGCTTTTATAAAAAGTGCCAATGTGTTTTTATTGTGTATGTATTTATTGTTTCCTTTCGGCGTTGTATGGTTTTCTAACGGACTCGGTGTCTGATAATAAAGATGTACTCAACTGAATAAATATTAATTTTGAGTATCAAGTAGTAACAGTCTCATGCTGTATTTAGAACACGACACAATACATTCATTTAAAACACCCTTCTATTGTGAGTGAGGTGCACAGCTAAACGTTACAGGCTAACGTAGCCCGCCAGTACTGCATGGTAGGGGTAGCTAAGACCATACTCTGTGTGGTAATTCTAGTAAATCCCCCTGGGATTATCCTCATACTAATTCCTTCATGTTCTTTTTTGATCAGCACTATAGGGGGTGGGGCTATTCCTATCACTGCACTGTGTGTGTGTGTGTATGCGTGCATACTCAATATACCAATATAAATTAATGCCCCGATTAATTTAGCCATGGCTTAGTTACTCATCATATAAAAACCCTCTACACCTATGCTAACGCATGTTTAAACTGCAACATCGTAAACAAGTCATCATAAATCACTCGACATGAATAAATGTATCCTAACAGCACAGGGCTACAATAATATAATGAGACAAGCCTCAGTAAGCCTCAGTGCCTCAGTTCCCTCCTGGATAACGTGAACACACTGCTCTGAAAATCTCCCACCTATTCAAATGATTTCCAACAGCATAGTTATTTCATTTCACCATCAAAAATCCAGAGACCTTCAATACCCACACAGACATAAAGCTCTTGAGGTCATAAGGATTCTATAGCACCCCAGTGTCGTGCGCTGAAACAAGCTGCCGATGTAATCCTCGACTTAAGGGATGCATTGCGGTAGGAGAAGCGCTACGCCACACAGAGGGCCTCGCATATCGAGCAAGATGCAAACAGAACAAAAGACATGTTGACGTGTCTGAGCCTCAGGCAATTCTGTTCCTGTATCTTTGGGGAACAAAAGCGACGTCTTCCTGCCTGACAAGGAGGTAGCCAGGGGTCTGCTGGTGTTGTAAATCAGCGGCAGTGAATCAGTGAATCGGAGAACCGTGAATCGTCCACACAGGGCTTGATTAATGACATGCCGGTAGCAATAGCAGCAGCGGCAGCCCTGCAGAGAAGAGGTGAGGGAGGACGGGCACGGTGCACAGAGAGATAAGAACTGCTTTTCTCATCTCGACCGAGTCGGGAGTGGAGAGGTAGCGATGGGTCTGATGGACGGATGGATGGATGGATGGATGGATGGATAAACATGTGCGTAGACTGGTAGATGGATGGATGGATGATTGATGGATGATTGATGGATCAACATAGGGCTGGGCAATATATCAATATAATGTCGATATTGTGATATGAGACTAGATATCTTATATTGTGGATATATAAGTGTTGTCTTTTTGTGGTTTTAAAGGCTGCATTACAGTTTTCTGAATTTACCAGACTGTCAAGCTGTTTCTATTATTTACACTAAAGTTCTTAATACAATGAGAAATTACTCATAGTACTTTTCATTTGTCAAGTATTGAATTCGCACAGGAGTATAAATGATCTATATCAGGATAGACGGCCATACCGCCCAACCCTAGATCAGCATATGGACATGGGAACGATGCACAGCTGGAGACTGGTGGATGAAAGGATAGATGATGGATGTGTGGAAGGGTGGATGATGGACGGATGGGAAGATGGGTGGAGTAATGGATGGAAACAGCACTGACAACTCAAGGTGTAGCTAGAGACGAAGGACACAAGTTTCACGTATAAATTTGTTTTTGGACTCGACTAACCTTACATCTCCATTGTAAGACAAATTGTAATGAGGTTGTGTTTCTCTCTCTCTTTTACATATTTTTTTTTTTACTGAGCTAGCAAATCAACAAAAGGTAGGATTTGCATATAGCAGACCCCATATGGAAAGTTGTATTTGTCTAACTTTCAGTTACTCGAGTAACTGAAAGGAATTAATGCAGAAGAAATGGAACAGGTTCCATCTAACTATAATGGAAGGAGTCTGTGTGTGTATGTACGTCTGTCTGTCTGTCTGTCTGTCTGTCTGTCTGTATGTATGTATGTATGTACGTGTGTGTATGTATGTATGTATATATACTGTATATATATATATAGGGTTAGTATTATGTGTGTATGTATGTACGTGTGTGTGTATGTATGTATGTATGTACGTGTGTGTGTATGTATGTATGTATGTATATATGTATGTATGTATATATATATATATAGGGTTAGTATTATGTGTGTATGTATGTCTGTAATTCGATTTTCTCGACAACTGTTCCTCCGATCAACGCCACACTTGGCAGGTTTATTGCCGAGGACCCGAGGAAGCACGTTGTGTCGAAGGGTGAAGTTGTTTGGGAGAGCGGTTCTCAACACCGGAGGCCCCGCGGTCGTTCTGTTTCAAACAGGCACGTCTCGATTGGGGGCAGGGGCCCGCTTTGACACATGACGAGTTATCTACCACAGCTTCATTGACACTTTTAGACACACCGTTGTGTTAAACCCCACCACTGGGCTCACCTCTTCCTTGTCCAGCAGGAGAATCTGCCCGTCGGTGATCATGCAGAACCTGGGGTTCCACACCTCCTTCCTCTCGTCGTAGGGGTGCCCGTACGTCATCCATTGTCCAGGGTGACCCCTCGCATCTACAATAGGGGGGACGGAAAACAAGTTCTATCACCGTCCGAGACAACAAACTAATAACTTCACGGTGTACGAGAACAAGCGTGGCCTTCCAGGTCACGGGGCAAACAATTTTGTTCAGCTAATAGAAAAAGCTGTTTCTCAGCGTAATAAGAATTGTTACTGGAGGGTGATGACTCCGATTTCCACAGCTCCCCTCCCCTCCCGTCAATCCCGGGGACAGTGAACGAGAAGCGGATGAAATATCAAACAACTGAGACAGCAGGTACACGTGCAAATTGGATTCCAAGCCGAGATGACGAAGAGACAGGAATTCACGAGAGGCAATATGCTTCCCTCGCAAAAGTCAGAACATAATTCATCAACCCTCACTCAGGGGTGACTGTAACGGAGTCACCACGACTACATCAGTCAATATGGAACGTACCACCTCGGAGCTACTGCTCTCAAATACGCATCTCCATTATAAGACAAATTGTAATCAGGCTTTTTTTCTCTCTCTCTCTCTCTCTCTCTCTCTCTCTCTTTTACATATTTTTTTCCCACTAAACGAGCAAATCAACATAGACAAAAAGGTAGGACATAAGGATTTGCATATAGCGGACCCCGAATGGAAAGCCTTCATTTTATTTCTGTATTTTGAAGCCAGTACCATGGACTCCCCTGTGAGTTAGGATGTTATTGTGTCGATTGGCTGGGAGGGCTAATAGGGGGGTGTATGTGGGTCAGAGTGTACCAACACTCTGGTTCTCTCTCTATGTGGAACAGGGCTCCTGTATGGCGGCTGCTCTCAAAACACACACATAAATAACACCTGAAATGGGTAATGGAAAAACCAAGAAGAAAGTCCTGAGATTTGTACTTTGTATGTGGGCAGGGGTTAATATAGTGGCATCCGTGCCATTAGGATATACTATTATTTAGTCATTTAGGAGATGCTTTTATCCAAAGAAGTGAATTTAGATGCACGCCATGAAGGAGCAAGGTTGAGGTTATGCATCTTGCTCATGGGTTCCTCCAGCATGCGGGTATTGAACCCGATACATTTTGGCTGCACTGTCCTGCAGATATACAGTACATACGGCGTTTTCCTCCTCAGGAGGGAATCAAACAGAGACTCGACAACGATACTGTGCGATGCTGCCTCTGCGTAGCGCTGTGAAGGCTAACTTTGAACGTGGAGTGTATTATAGATGTGACACGGTGCCAGCTACCTCTCAGACACTGCCTGCCTCTCTCCTGCCAGATGCTTGATATCTCCTCCCCGGGTGTTTACCATCAACACACACAAATGTAAACATACACACGCACAGATGCAAGCAAACAGACACACACACACACATGCATAAATGCATTCATAAGTGTGCACACACACACACACACACCATAGGCTTTACATGGAGAGAGGAAACATTACATCACAGTTAGACTGTGGAAAAGAGTGGGCTGAAGCATAGAGTGTTTGCCTGGAACCAGGCTTTCAAGGTTGAGAACTTTTATTTTGAAGCATGCTGCAACGCACAGCATACTGTCAATGATGGTATAAATAGCCTTACGTTTAGCTCTGTAACCAAATAGACATCAGAACAGGACTGATAGTGCTGACGAATGTGTTGCAACTGCTGTGTTATTGGTCAGTGATCAATAATCAATATATGGCCATACACCAATATTGGGATTAGCAGGACCAACCTGCTCATTCATCCAAAAAGCAAACACAGTAAGTCTGGATAAATGACTACATAACAAACAGTACCACAATGATGCATAGTTGTGTTCCTTTACACAAGAAACCAAGTCACACACCGTGTGTTGCAGGGTTATACAAAGTACGCCGATATCATCATGCCGTTTCCTTTTCGTCGAGAGGGCAAAGCGTCAATAAATACTTTCCGTTTGGGTGCCGGGACACACAACAACAACAACAACAACAACGGATACGCACGTTTTGAGGCTTTTCTCATTCGACAATAAGCCCAATTCAATTTGTTAGCGCGTTCGGGCGCCCTAATCTCATCGGACAACAAGCGTGTCCACGCTGCCGTCTCGGACGTGTTCCCCGTCACACGCTGCTGCCTCCCTTCATCGCGGCGAGGCAGAGCGCCTGCCAGGGAGTGGACGCAGAGGTTCACCCGCTTCGTACCCTGACAACGGCCCTCTCGAACCACAGCGGACGCGCGAGAGAATTTCCCGAGCGTGGATTGTTTACGTCATGAGTAAACACTGCCGTTATTTTCTATCTTTTTGTGACTACAATGTTATTGTATTCAGAGAGAATATGTATAGGATTCTAAATGGGAGAGAGGGTGAGGTGGACAAAAAATGCTTGTAGGCCTATGGTTTAATTATAAATATCAATTATAGATTCACTGATAAATTATACATTTAAAATGGGGCACACCAACATTCATGTCTATACGGCTATAATAATCAATATAATCAATAGAGCCATGAAGATACTTCCCCCATGCCTCAACCTGATCTGTTTTTCTCCAAGGTGTACTTGGATGTGTGTTCTGTATTTTAATGGGATCCTTGGAAACGAACTACTAAATAACTAATTAGCGTCGGATTCAAACACGTGTCCACCGATGGAGTCGAGGCGAAAGGCAAATCTCTCCTGAGGACACGCTGACCTGTCCTATGTTGTTACCGTACCCTCCAGCCTCATCATTATGTTACAATGTTTCAACTGTAATGACTCACGAGCACTTGATTATTAGACAAATTATTAACCGAATGAAAATAACATTACATACTCAAAGCGTTAGTAACCGTTGTTCCTGATTCCTAGCTATCCTGCAATATATTGATATTATATCAATATATTGATATAATATCAATATATTGATATAATATCAATATATTGATATTATATCAATATCGTATCTGTTGTTTGCCTTTATCCACTTAGTCATTATATCCACATTACCGATGATAATTCATATTTTGTGAAAGCACCAATAGTCAACCCTACAATACTCACAATATCAATATCGATATCAATATCAATATCAATATCGATATCAATATCAATATCAATATCGATATCAATATCAATATCAATATCGAGGTATTTGGTCAACAATATTGATTTTGTCCATTTCGCCCTAACAGTTGCTATACTTAAAACTGTTTTATGTTTACCCTTAATAAAGTTCTTAATAAAATGAGAAA
>OMKP01083070.1:0-11335 GCA_900302375.1 Bathygadus melanobranchus | reverse complement strand
ATCATAGTCCCCATATATACTGTCTGGACTTCTTTATACCCTGTCTGGACCTCATATACCCTGTCTGGACCTCATAGTTCCCATATACCCTGTCTGGACTTCATAGTCCCCATATACCCTGTCTGGACCTCATATACCCTGTCTGGACCTCATAGTCCCCATATACCCTGTCTGGACCTCATATACCCTGTCTGGACCTCATAGTTCCCATATACCCTGTCTGGACCTCATAGTTCCCATATACCCTGTCTGGACATCATAGTCCCCATATATACTGTCTGGACTTCTTTATACCCTGTCTGGACCTCATATACCCTGTCTGGACCTCATAGTTCCCATCTACCCCGCCCTAATAGACCAGTCAGTTGTTCATCTCATGTCTCTTCATGAGGTCAGACAGCTTGTAGAGCAAGTAACCACTTTATTGATACTGGCAACAGAGCCAGTAGTCCAGTGTCGTGAGGGAACCGTAGTGCCCCCTGTTGACGTGGAGAGGAGCAGCTGAATGCAGCCGGTGAGCCATGAATGCACTGCTGGAATGCGGTCGGAGCTGCTTACTAAATCAAACTGGGTGTGCCCCACTAGATAGTAAATAGAATGAAGCAGAAGTACTAGTCATTTAGCAGACACCTTGAGCCAAAGTGACTTACAGTAAATGTCATCTCCGATGCGTGTCAACAGGTAGACTTCGGAATCAAACCCTGAACCCCTTAACCACTATTATCCTCATATTCATGAGCTGAATCAGTAAAGTACTTCCAGTCTGTCTGTCTCTCTATCTGTCTCTCTCTCTGTCTGTCTGTCTCTGTATCTTTATCCTTCTCTCTGTCTGTCTGTCTTCCAGTAACCAGAGTAAAGAGGCCTTTGTGGACTGGGATCGCCATGACGATGCCCAGGACCACTTCTGTGAGCTGGACGGTAAGTTAAGACACATCCGTTGACTCTGTCTGTCTGTCTGCCTGTCTGTCTGTCTAATGTACTGTCTCTCTCCCCAGATGAGAGTTCTCCAGATGCAGCCTATGTCGACCTGTTGTTGAACCCAGAACGTTACACTGGCTACCAGGGTCCGTCGGCCTGGAGGGTCTGGAACAGCATCTATGAGGAGAACTGCTTCAAGTACTATAATATACACACTATATATTTTATATACTTTACTGTAGTACTGTACACAATAGGAAGTAGCTAACAGGTTATATATACTATATATACACTAGCTAACCCCACTTCTCCTTCATAACCCTATCCCATCTCCTCTTTGGGTCCCTAGCACTTAGCATCGTGTAGCATCGTATCCTGGCTGTAACCCCTACAAGGGGTCAACCTAGCAATTATGAGTACTTGAAACTTGTTCTATTCAAATCTTACTGTACCGTCAGTGATATATTTTTCACTCTTTCGTCTAATGTACTTATTGTAAGTCTCTCTGCCTCTGCCAAATGCCCTAAATGTAAATATACACTAGCTAACAGGTTTATATATATATAAAATCTCTAAAGCGCCTTGGGATCAATGGAAGGCGCTATTCACATCAAATATATTGACTTTATTTAGCGATATATTGATGTGTGTTTCTCTCTGTTCTTCAACAGACCCAGATCAGTCTACCGACCTTTGAACCCTCTGGCCCTGGGCAGGGGTGAGACCCGCATACAGAAGTTTAGTTAGTGGATATTGATCGGAGCCATAACAACTCTCTTTACCTGTGTCTTTCTACCTGTCTGTCTCTACTTGTCTCTCTACCTGTCTCTCTCTACTTGTCTCTCTACCTGCCACCAGGAGATGATGATGGTAAGTATTATCTTATTTGTAGTAGTAGTGGGGTTTATTTTATTATAGCATCATTCAAACACAAGGCCATTCACAGTGCTTTACAAAGGAAAATGAGAAATGTCAAATACAAGAGAAAGTTAAAAACAATGTCAAATCAAATATATATAAGATGCAGATATACATATTTAATATATAAGATGCAGATATACATATTTAATCAAAAGCTGCGGCGAACAGAAATATTTAGATCCCTGATTTAACAGAATAAAGTGTTGATGCAGACCTCACATGTTCTAGAAGATTGTTCCAGAGCTGTGGTGCATACAAACTAAAAGCTGCTTCACCATGCTGGAACCCTGGGGCTGGAACCCTGGGGCTGGAACCCTGGGGCTGGAACCCTGGGGCCCGTCCCTGGTCACCTGAGAGCTCTAGTGGGCTGGATTTTGGTCCTAACCCATGTTGTGCTTTGTACACTACTAGTGATATTTTGAACTCAATTCTCTGGCAAACAGGAAGCTGTAATCGTACCACTGGAGTAATGTGGTCTGCTTTCTTAGTCTTTATTAAAACTCTAGCAGCAGAATTCTGGATGAGTTGAAGCTGTCTAAGAGACATGTGATAACAGCATTACAGTAGTCAAGTCTAGCATGGATGAGGAAAAAAATGAAAGCATGGATGAATTTTTCCAGGTCTTGTGCGGACATCAACACTCTATTAGGTTTTTAAGGCGATTGTAGGACTTGGTTTTTAGTCTTCAATGATAGAGATTCGATATGAGCATTAACTTTAAGTCTTTTTTCTTTGGCACCAAAAATAACGTTTTATCTTGGTTAAGCTGGAGGACATTGTGGTTCATCCAGGCATTGATTTGCTCAATCCACTTGATGAGTAAATCAATGGGACCATAGTCACCTATTGATAAATAAATGTAGGCTATATAACCCTAACCCTATACTAACCCTAACCCTAACCCTAACGCCACGAGACATCCCGAACCCTAACCCTAACCCTAACCTCAGATACACAGTTACCAAAAGACACAAAATAGGCTTTTAGGTAGGACTTGAACCAATGCAATGCTCTACCAGATAGCCCTACCCAATTTTCTAGTCTGTCAATCAATATGTTATGATCCACTGTATCAAGATGGTCTAACCCAGATGTGTTTCTGTGTCCCAGGAGAGGGATTCTACAACTGGCTGGAAGGTATCTCTCTCTCTCTGATATTATATTTTCAGTTATTAATATCAGTTTATTAATAACTGCTGTTATTAATAATATCAGCAACTCAACATGTCTCTCTGTCAGTCTCTCTCTCTGATATTATATCTGCTGTTGTTAATAATATCAGCAACTCACCATGTCTCTCTGTCTGTCTCCCTCTCTCTACCAGGGCTATGTCTCGAGAAGAGGGTGTTCTATAAACTAATCTCTGGACTGCACAGTAGCATCAACATACACCTATGTTCCCAGTATCTCCTGGACGGTATGGACAGCACCTTACACCTGTCTTCATAACTCTCCTTACTAACTTAGTTACCTTATGATCTGAGGTGTGATGGGTGGTAGTAGTGATCTGAGGTGTCTGATGGGTGGTAGTAGTGATCTGAGGGGTCTGATGGGTGGTAGTAGTGATCTGAGGTGTCTGATGGGTGATATGTTGTTTTGTTGTGGTGTCCCAGAGGGGTGGGGAAAGTCGGTCTGGGGTCCCAACGTGCAGGAGTTCCGCCAGCGCTTCGACCCGGCCGAGACCAAGGGCGAGGGCACTCGGCGTCTCAAGAACCTGTACTTCCTGTACCTGATCGAGCTGCGGGCGCTGTCCAAGGTGGCTCCATACTTTGATCGCTCCTTCATCAACCTGTACACCGGCAATGCCCAGGAGGACAGCGCTACCAAGGACCTTCTGCTGCAGATCTTCAACGAGACCAAGTAGGACTCACACACCTAGGACACTCACTCACTCACCCCACATTAGCACCAGCACCATGTGGAGGGAGAAGCTGGTTTCTTATGGCTGCGTGGTTCTGTCTCACAGGGCGTTCCCCATGCACTTTGACGAGAGCTCCATGTTCGCTGGGAAGAAGTTGGAGGCAAAGATATTAAAGGTAGAGAAAAGTTTTGGTTTGTTTCCTACTCTACTTTCCTACTCTACTTCCTACACAGTTGAACTAGGTCCCACAGCTACTCCTCTCTGGAGTTGAGTGATCGTATGCATTGATTGTTTAGGAAAGTAGCTTTAGATACATTTGATGATGAGTCATAAAGACATGATGGCTAATAAAGACAATAATATGTTCTATGAGTAATGGTTCAATGCTTGTCTGCAGGAGGAGTTTCGTCTCCATTTTAAGAACATCTCCAGGATAATGGACTGTGTGGGCTGCAGTAAATGTCGTCTGTGGGGAAAACTACAGGTGAGCTAGCAAGCTATAACACCTGTATGCTAACATAAACTACAGATGAGCTAGCAAGCTATAACACCTGTATGCTAACATAAACTACAGGTGAGCTAGCAAGCTATAACACCTGTATGCTAACATAAACTACAGGTGAGCTAGCAAGCTATAACACCTGTATGCTAACATAAACTACAGGTGAGCTAGCAAGCTACAACACCTGTATGCTAACATAAGCTACAGTTGAGCTACTAAGCTATGCTAACATCAATTACAGGTGAGCTAGCAAGCTATGCTAACATGTAAACTACAGGCGAGCTACTAAGGTAGAGTGTATGTTGTCATGGTTGTGTGTGTGGCTAGACCCAGGGTCTGGGCACGGCCCTGAAGATCCTCTTCTCTGAGAAGGAGATCAGGAACCTGTCTGAACACAGCTCCTCCCAGGGCTTTCAGCTCACCAGGCAGGAGATTGTGGCATTGCTCAATGGCTTCGGCAGGTGAGGTTCTGATTCTGTCTGATTGGTGCTAACGAAAGTATTTTTTGTAGGACATTTCTGGACAGCAAAGTATTTGATATAACAGAGCATTAACCAAGGATGTTCAGAGAGACAACAAATGTTCAGGACTTTAATAGTCACACTATAGCCACAAACATCAAAGGATACAGAGAAACATAAACCAGAAGGGGTTCTCCCAGTCTAGACTGTGAGTTGGTTCACAATACACAGCAAGCTAATATAACACTACCCCTAGCTACCCCTAGGTGCAAGTAGAGGTTATACAAAGTGTGTTGAATTAACTAGTAATAAGTAAAGCAGGTTATATAATTTGTGATAATATTGCAATAGGTGCCATCAGTCTGTTAACCACTTTGTTCCTAGAAGTTACTAGAAGTTACTATTAGTTGCTAGAAGTTTCATTTTTCAATGGTAATGTTCAAATGTGTTGGTGTTCTTCCCCACCCTCTCCTTATCCTTCTCCTCCTCCTCCTCCTCTCCAGGCTGTCCACCAGTATTCATCAGCTCCATGTCTTCCGCTCCTTGTTGAAGGTGAAGAGGTAACAGACCTCTGAGCCAGCAGGTGGCGCCAGCCCCCGGGGATCTGCAATAGTCTTATCCAGAATAAGGCCTCCCTCAGGGACTCTCTTACTGTAGTCCACTGGATCCCTGGCCTCTCAGGAGTCCTCCAAACCTACTCAACCTTGTTTTTCTCCTTTCGTCAAAATCTGGCTTTGAAAATTGTTCTCCTTCCCCGACGTGTGGAACTATAGCGCCCCCTAGGGGTTGTCATCAGTATGGAGCTAGCCATGCCCCCTCTGTGATGTCATCCTGCTCACAACAAAGAAAGGAGCAGCCCCCCCCCCACCCCCGTCCTGTTTGACCGCTGCCCTCTGGAGGATCCCTGCTGCATTGCGCTCCTCAGGCGTGCGTGTGCGTGTGCGCGTGTGCGTGCGTGTGCGTGTGTGTGTGTGTGTGTGTGTGTGTCCATCAGATAGCATATGAAGTGTTTTCTAGATCTTTGTATTGTGTGAAGCGGTTCTCTGTCTGCTTGGCTGTTTCAGTTCTAGTTTTATTTCGTTCCATGTTGTCTTAAAGATGAAGATACTCTGAGTCGTAGCGAAGCTGCCTTTATACAAACACAACGTAGAACAAGCATAGGACCCCACCCCCCCCGATAGTTTGATGATGGGGTCTCCTAGGAAACGAGGAAGGGGGGTAAAACTGATGGACCAAAGAGGAAGATGTTGTCTCTAATTTATTGGATGTTACCAGATAGTTAGCTTGTTTTTATTTACTTTTATTAATTTGGACCTGACCGAGCCCTTCTGACCTCTTGACCTCTGCTCAGCAGGGTGCTAACAGGGGAACATTCTAGCAGGACATGCTAACTGGGCTCACAAGCGTCTGTAGCTCAGCAGATAATACCATGCTTACGTTGAGTGATGGTGTCCATCCCTCACATTCCACGTGTCTGCCTTAGGAACCCAGCTCTGATTTAAAAGCCTGTTTGTGCTTCATCTTGTGTCTACCTGCTGCTCAGCACTGCTACTCGTCCTTCATTTGAACAGAGTAATAAATATTTCCAGATGTCAGCAGTATCTTTTATTGTGTCCAAACATGCTGTCATACAACGCAAGAAGCTCAGGTGTGCTAGACGAGATGTGTAGTCACTAGTTGAGTGTAGTCACTAGTTGAGAGTAGTCGCTAGTTGAGGGTAGTCGCTAGTTGAGGGTAGTCGCTAGTTGAGCGTAGTCGCTAGTTGAGCGTAGCCACTAGTTGAGTGTAGCCGCTAGTTAAGGGTAGTTTGAACACTAAAATGATTTTATTCTCACAACTCTACACAGATCCACAGACACAAACATCTTGTCACTAATATCAAACCAGTTTAAACCACTTGGAAACCTGTTGAACTTATAGAACCTCATCTACGTTACCATGGTGCCCACCACATGCTTAACCTAAAGTAACAACAGATGGGCTCATTCCAACACTAACATACATACTATTTCCCTGCCTTGGAACAAAATGAGGATTCTTCATATGGCTCTTACACCCGCCATTCCTCAATATGTCTCGTATGAGTTCTCTTCCTGGTTCTCCTCCTGGTCCTGATGCCTCCATACTATGCTCTCTGGTGGACCGATGACTGTCTGGACATGACGAGTCTTACATGCTAGCTAGCGCACTTTGTGATGCAGCAAGAGGTTTTGGTGGAACAGTCCATGGAGTCAGTGATGAGACGTCAGCCAATTACTGTTCAGTTCACTGTACACGTTAGTGTCTACTGTACACTATACTATCACCATGACCCCCACAGCAAAACAAATATTGCTGAAATGTTAGTTTCTTTAATAAACATAAATATGTAAATAGCAAACCAATGTCTACTACTACTACTACTATAATCCAAGACCAGAGCTGTTAGAACTCCCAGGTCGTTTTAAGTCTTTAAGAACCTGGACCGCCCCTTCCCTTCTCTGACGTCAGCGGGCGTGGGCCTGCAGCACTCCCGACACAAAGTGTGCTGAAGGATCGTAGACATATCTTACGTGTTGGCTGAAAATCTGACTGGTGGTGCGAACGGAACCACAGGAGGTGCTGTCCATAGGGTCGGACCCCAGCCACACCATGACCTCACTCCTCCTGGCTCCCTCAGACATTTCCTAGAGGCCAACTCTGGTATCCATGTCCAGTCACCCATTTTGAGCATGCACATAAGACAAAGTAATCCTGCAGCCGTATGACATCCATGAGTAATGGGCGTGCTCTTGCTTGGTGACCAGGAAATAAAGAAAAGCAAAAAACCTGTCACTTCTGCTGCCGTTTTACACTACGCTCTGTGGGACTGCGGCGCTGTGCATTCAGTTGTTCTAACACATCCTGATCCCGCCTCTTCAGGGGTAGGGGCGGAGCTCCTCTGTAGTGCTGGTGGTTAACCTCTGGTGGTTGGTGGTGCTGAAGCTGCTGTGCTGACTCCCCCGGTCGTAGCAGTCTGATGGCAGGCTAGCAGAGTACAAACACACAAGGCCCCAATCCACATTGTTACACACTGCCATGGGCTTTCTTCACCTCACGGCATCTTGCGTTTAGAACCAAGATGGCCGCTAGGTGAATAAGGCCCATGGTAAACACGTAAATGGATTATTTAAATTGACTATTTATATATTTTATCCAAAGTACTTTACGTCACCTCACATTCACCCATTCATACACCGACGGTGGTGTCAACCATACAAGGTAACAACCAGCTGGTCAGGAGCAGTTAGGGTTAGGTGTCTTGCTCAGGGACACCTCGACACTTAGCTAGGGGGAGCCAGGGATCGAACCAGCAACCTTCCGCTCTACCTCCTGAGCTACTGCTGCCCCCTGCCATTCACATTCAGATGACTAATGATCCCGGGGGGATCAATAGTCAAGATCAAGGCAATAGAAACACAAAAGAATGAGGCAATGAAAATATGTCCAACATAAAACCATAAGCATTGTACAGTACACATGTAAGACATGTGAATGAAGTTCACAGCACAGATGAAGAGGAAGGAGCTCAGTGGCTTCATCTTCATCTCTACTGTGAATGACGTTCACAGTACAGATGAAGATGAAGGAGCTCAGTGGCTTCAGGAGAGGGATGAGGGTTATGGTTGCTGTGGTTTCCCAAACCACTTGTGTTTTTTTACACCAGACCGATGGAAGCTTTGCCATGTTCCTCCAGACAGTTGCTATGGTAATGACCAGGGGAACAGATGATGTTGTGGTTGCAGGGGGTTACCTGCTTGGTTACCTGGTTGGTGCGTTCTGAGGAGGGATGGTCCACGCAAGGTCATCATCGCTGTCGTAGCGCCGAGGGTTGTCAAAGAAATACCTTCTGGACGACAATACATGGTGGGGAATCCCTGCAGCAGTCTGTAGAGACACACAGACCTGGTTTATAAAGACACAGACCTGGTTTATAGAGACAAACCTGGTTTATAGAGACACTTAGACCTGGTTTATAAAGACTTAGACCTGGTTTATGGAGACACATTGACCTGGTTTATAGAGACAGACCTGGTTTATAGAGACACTTAGACCTGGTTTATAAAGACTTAGACCTGGTTTATGGAGACACATAGACCTGGTTTATAGAGACAGACCTGGTTTATAGAGACACTTAGACCTGGTTTATAGAGACACTTAGACCTGGTTTATAGAGACACTTAGACCTGGTTTATAGAGACACATAGACCTGGTTTATAGAGACACATAGACCTGGTTTATAGAGACACATAGACCTGGTTTATAGAGACACATAGACCTGGTTTATAGAGACACAAGACCTGGTTTACTGAGACACATAAACCTGGTTTATAGAGACATTTAGACCTGGTTTATAAAGACACGTAGACCTGGTTTATAAAGACACGTAGACTTGGTTTATAAAGACACATATATGGGACCATTATTGTAGCAGAACTATTTACAAATGAGAGTTTAAGTTGTAACACTATCTGTGTAATCAGATTTGTAAATGTAGAAAACAGATCTGTAAATGTGTACATTGATATGAACTTCTGCCATGGTAGAGATCTACAAATGACTGCACCAATTTGCAAATATGTGTGTAGATTTCTTTCTTTATCATTCCATGGTTATCCACTCATCCCCCCTACCCAGTCTAACCCCACTTAAACCCTAACCCTGTCACAGCGTAATCAGGAGCTCTGTGGCATACTGACCCCGTCCTGGGGGGGCCGACGTACTCTGAAGAAGAAGACCACCAGGGAGGTGGGGAGGAGCTCCCAGACGAAGAGCACCACCCCAAAGACCACGTAGCCCCCGTCCCCCAGCGAGGAGCGCAGGTCGGCCTGCAGGGACATCCAGGGACATCCAGGGACATCCAGGAACATATGGGGACATACAGGGACATCCAGGGACATATGGAAACATAGAGGGACATATGGGGACATACAGGGACAAGAAAGAGCAGATCAGGACCACAGATTGTGCTCCTGAAGTGCCGTTCAGAAGTGCTATACATAGGCAAGAAACACATTTTAAAGACATTTATAGGACAGTCACTAAAAGATAATAATTTAAAAGACATTAAATTGAGTGATGGAAGAGTCTCAGCTAAGTCTGATCCAACCAACAGATCGAAGCCAGCGTCAGGGTTCAGGCATCAAGACGTATTAGTATTAGTATTAATATTAGTATTACGTGGTTGTGTGTTACCTGGTCAGAGACGTTGTACCAGTCGTAGTCAAAGGAGTCCATCTTCTCTATGTCTGCAAGGGCGAGGACCAGCAGGTTGTAGCAGGCTCTGCTGGCGTACAATAGGACCACCATGGAGCCAATCAGAGACACTTGACACACCGATGTTCCCTGTAGCCAATCACAAAGAAGATCACCAGCGGGAGATAAAAAAGCATCCCAGGAAGCCCCTCCCTATGGGAACGGATCTGTGATGTAACAGCAGATCTTTACTTCCCTGATATATGAGATGCCGACGCCCGTTGGATAATGCCTGTTGATCCATATTAAAGCTGCACTATGTACGTTTTCCCATTAGCAGCCTCTAGTGGTTTGAGTTGTAGCTACAGTTACAGTTACAGCATTATCATTTGACCGTTACTGTCAAAAGAGGACAAAAATGGACCAGAATAAAAGTACTTTAAAGATAATCATCAGGTTACATTGTTTATAAGATAATCATCATCGTGTTACATTGTTTATAAGATAATCATCATCATGTTACATTGTTTATAAGATAATCATCGTGTTACATCATTCATAAGATAATCATCGTGTTCCATCGTTTAGAAGATAATCGTGTTACATCGTTTAGAAGATAATCATCGTGTTACATCGTTTAGAAGATAATCATCGTGTTACATCGTTTAGAAGATAATCGTGTTACATCGTTTAAAAGATAATCATCGTGTTCCATTGTTTAGAAGATAATCGTGTTACATCGTTTAGAAGATAATCATCGTGTTACATAATTTCGAAGATAATCGCGTTACATCGTTTAGAAGATAATCCTTGCTCAAGGATGCCTATGGTTCCTCAGTTTGTTACGTTTCAGAATTAGGTGTTTCGACCAATCATGACACAGTGTAGCTTAACACTGTGTCGTGCTTAGTCGAAACACCTTGTATCCGGTTCTGAATTTCTGGATCCCAGAAAGGTGACTCAGAATGTGGCTACCTAAAGTACAGATGTGGCTACCTTAAGTACAGATGTGTAGACAAGAGCACGGCCCCCTGGTGTACCTTGGACTCGAGGTAAATGCTGGCCAGGGACATCTTGGCCACCTTGTACAGGCAGATGGACAGCGAGATAGCACACAGGACGAAGAGGCTGTCGTTGATGGTCACACGCACCAGGACCAGGGTCTTGACGGGGGCCGAGGAGGTCTTCACCAGCAGAGCACACACCAGGTTGACCCCCAGGAAGACCACACTGACACCCAAGAACACCAGGTACAGGGGCAGCCTGGACAGAGGTCAGAGGTCAACACGCTGAGTTATAGAATCATACTGGCTGTTTATTACATGGTAGAATCACAGAGGAAACTCAGATCAGATACAGTATAGCATACATACTGTATAGCATTCATATCATATAACAAATAATATGTATGTACCTGCTGCATGTTAGGTTGAGAGGGGAGGCGGAGCTACCTGTATC
>OMKP01083068.1:0-10465 GCA_900302375.1 Bathygadus melanobranchus | reverse complement strand
TAGCAGTGTACACGCTCTATACTAGCACTATACTAGCAGTGTACACGCTCTATACTAGCACTATACTAGCAGTGTACATGCTCTATACTAGCACTATACTAGCAGTGTACACGCTCTATACTAGCGCTATACTAGCAGTGTACACGCTCTATACTAGCGCTATACTAGCAGTGTACACGCTCTATACTAGCAGTGTACACGCTCTATACTAGCACTATACTAGCAGTGTACACGCTCTATACTAGCGCTATACTAGCAGTGTACACGCTCTATACTAGCACTATACTAGCAGTATACACGCTCTATACTAGCACTATACTAGCAGTGTACACGCTCTATACTAGCACTATACTAGCAGTGTACACGCTCTATACTAGCGCTATAATAGCAGTGTACATGCTCTATACTAGCAGTATACACGCTCTATACTAGCACTATACTAGCAGTGTACACGCTCTATACTAGCACTATGCTTGCCGTGTACGCACTCTATACTTGCAGTGTACACGCTCTATAATAGCAGTGTACACGCTCTATACTAGCACTATACTTGCAGTGTACACGCTCTATACTAGCACTATAGTTGCAGTATACTAGCACTATACTTGCAGTGTACACGCTCTATACTATACTAGCAGTGTACGCGCTCTATACTAGCACTATACTAGCAGTATACACGCTCTATACTAGCAGATAGTGAGCAGCAGTAATTGGACGAGTTCCTTTGAACCTCTAAGATTATAGGCTATAATGGCCCACGTATGTGTGTGGGCCAATATAGGCTACTGCTGTGCTATAGCTAAACAGCCATGAAAGTGACAGGCCCTAAAATTGGCTGAACTACCGTACTACCTTACTCTACACATAGACGGTGAGTATAAAATAGCCCATTTAATGGTCGTTGAAAACCCCCAGCTAACATTGGGAAACTGCACATTTTAACCGCAGAGAACCGATTATTCCTCCACTTTGACCTATTTACTGAAAGTGAACAGAGTGAATATGAAACACTAAGATACAAGGCTGAAGCAGAAGATGGAAGAGTGGAAGCGCTGTATGTTAACCCTAACCCTAACCCGTTGTACTGCGGTGGTAAAGTGCCATGTTGGAGGGTGTTGGACGGTGTTGGACGGTGTTGGACGGTGTTGGAGGGTGTTGGAGGGTGTTGGAGGGTGTTGGACGGTGTTGGACGGTGTTGGAGGGTGTTGGACGGTGTTGGAGGGTGTTGGACGGTGTTGGAGGGTGTTGGAGGGTGTTGGAGGTCAGGGAAGTGGAGACACATGAGATCCAGTGAATTTGTGTGTTTGTGACGGATTTAGAAGATTTTGAAAAAATGCATTTCCTGCAGAAAATGCTGTGACTGCTGTAGTGTAAAATGAGGTCAAAATATGTTTAATAAGGCGACATATTTAGTTTAGGACAGTTTTAAAGTCTGAGTTCAAAGTCTGAATAAAGTGGGTATAAATATACAAACCATTTTAATAAGGTCAAACAGGCCAAAACTCATAAATAAGGTGTAATACATGATCATAACTTAATATCAATACGTCACAACTTGATACAGTTCTATATGACGTTCATATCATCATAGGTATTTACTCCTTCCCCTTTAATGAGCCTAGGCGCGATCACCTGACATAAATACACAGGAAGTGACATGCAGACTTCCCCTTTAACGCAGGAGAACTCCCATAAGTGAGTACATACGCTGGTAAACACTAAACGCTGAGCAGAGCGATGACAAGACTTGTGTGATTCTTACCTGGTTGTGACTCTACATGGTTGATGAAAGTGCTTGATACCAGGGAACAGAGACAACACAGAGAACAACAGGATACGACACATGCAAATGTCACATCATAACAGGCGCTTGAGGCAGTGATGTGATGTGAACCAATAGTAATGAACGAACCCAAGCGGTATAACAACTCACTGTAGTGTGTATATTAAAATCTGGATTTTGACACACATCTGGTATTCGCTAAACATGCGCTCACAAAAAAGTGTCTTCCACCAGCAATCCTGTGAAATCCTAAAATCATAAATGAACTGACGACGACGACCCGGACCGTACCTCTTTGCACCGAACCCGACAGCTGTAAAGTCTACGTTTTCACATCGTCGTCGTGTCTCTCATATGGGAGTCCTTTACCGCCACTGACAGAAGCCTGTGGAGCTGACAGAGACACTGAACACCTGTTGAACCCTCTGCTGTGGAACCCAGACGTCGGTCGCTACGAGCCAAAGCCGTGCGCGTATACAGCCACTTCCGAAGCATTTGCCACACTGGACAAAGCACACCTTTGACATTCATTCCAACTGACTGATCGGAAAGGCTGTTGTATTTATTTTTCAGCACCGGTGCCTCGCTGGACTGTCGTGGCGCAAATCTCCCCGTCTACATCGCTCTGGAGTTCTTAATATTACATTTCAATGAGCCATGAATTCTCTAATGGCTAACAGTTTGATCATTTTTCTTAAAACGATTCCATCCATCAGCATAGACGTGTGTGTGTGTGTGTGTGTTGCTGGAGGAATTGATTGATCGATAGGACCGAGTGGAATATGAACGGTGAACCCAGTGCATACCAGTAGATGGCTGATGGCATCAACTCAAAGCTTGTCAAGGTCCTGCCATCGATGACATTATAGGGACGCTGTCAAATAATAATAATAACCTCAGGCAGTTTTCCACAACTTCTATGATAGATGAAGACTGACATTTGCTTTGAGAGCATGTCTGTGATGCGTTGGTCTAGGTGGTTCTCAAATTTGCACAGACACAATTGGATCCATTGAAGTGCAGTGACAGTGCAAAAAAAATAGTATTTTCACTTCCTTCCAGCTGTTAGGACCATTTACTAGACATTTGTTTGGTAGATGACAAATCTGGCAAGACACAATGCCTCTGCAAGGCAGTTTACATGAAAAGCAATCAGTGATCACAGTTGTAAACAAGTGTTGTGTTTGTTAGCATTATTATCAAAGAAAAAGGAGTTGACATCGATAGGGACGCAACGAGTGTCTTCTGCACCAGTGAAAAAGCCTTGATATTACCAATAATAAAGACACAGAGTGTCTCTCCACAATTACCTCCACCGAGGAGAAAAGGATAGTATTTTCATTCAAGTTATGTTGCGCACTCGAAAATGTGCTTTGGGTTCCCGAAAAGCCCGAAGGCACAACGGCAGAGTATGAAAGACAGAGTAACTGGACTTAGAGAGAGTTCAAATTACCGCATGCGATTGCAGAGGAGACAATTTGGTGTCCATTTAATCCACATGAAGCAATATATGTTGTCGTACCCAAAAGCACTATGTGTCCTGGTCATAATGGTACTATTACTGTGTCAGCCCTCACCAACAGAAGAGCTATTTCCAAGTCAATGAAATCACCACAATACAGGATGCCATTTTTTTCTCTCTCGCTCATTTCACATGTTAAAGTGGCTCCTGACCAAGATTTGTTAACCATTATTTGTTCTGAAATTTACTACAATTTTGAGAATACACTGAAACCTACGTTATTGGTTTGTCTTTGAAGAAAACCACAAGTACATGCATGTGTGCAAAACCATTCAAAACGTGTAGCCTATCTACCCAACGTTGATGAGTATGGCAGTGATGCCCACTTGGTTGCCTGTTCATGATCGAGTGCGAACGGTTGTTGCGTGAGCGTCCTGTCGACGAGTGAAGCCTCGGGGGTTGGTTGTAACATAGGTCAGCCGTAAAGTAAACGCACCGCGCGCGTCAGCCAGTGACAGGGTGACGCGTACGCTTCACGTACCTCCGCACAAAACATCGTCGAGGGGTGGGGGGTCGTTTTGGTTAGGAGACCCGACAGTAAGCAGTGGAAGGAGGGGAATGACCTTTTAAGGGGGGCGGGAAAATACAAAACACAAAGGAGGGGGTGGTGGACCTGCCAACCAGACGGTGACATGTAGAATCCGGCGTGCCAAGTACCACACCACCACCACCACCACCCCTCACCTTACCCCTCCACACCACCTGTCAGATGAAAGAGAGACACGTTCAGCCCAACTGGCTGTTGGCCCCTGCTTATCAAGACACACACACACACACATGCACGCACACACACACACACACACACACACACACACACACTCGCGCGCACGCTATCAAAAACTGCATACCTGTCCAGTGTTTCTCATCTTCGCCTTTGTGTCTGTGTGTGTGTGTGTGTGTGTGTCTGTGTGTGTGTGTGTGTGTGTGTGTGTGTCTGTGTGTATGAGAGTATGTCACAGTGCAGTATGGAGGAGTGGTACAGGAAGTGGAGGGTTGGTCCCAGACACTCAGGTTGGCTATGTGACCCTCAAGCAGCACAGTCACTAGCTCCTTTCACACACACACCCTGGAACGTTGCCGTAGAGAACATCCGGCATTGTGCTGGCTTTTTTACACAGAACCAAAAATGCCGGCATTGCTTTCTAAACAATAATGCCCGGTGCTTTTGCTCGACGTGCACATTCATACGACATTTATCATATTCAACGTGTTGAGGCGTAACGTTACAATGGCATATTCGCGCAAGCAATGCTTTAGTGCGATCAGAAATGTGTTGGGGGAGAAATATTAGAAATTGAAGAGATGGGATAAGTTTGCACACATAACACGTCATGAGAACGCCACACCCCTGTCCCGGTTCAGCCCTTCTGCAGACATCAGGCTCCGTTAATACCTCTGATCCCAGCATGAAGACAGACCATAATGACCCCCCATTCAGTGTTTGTACCTTTAACACAGAAGACGGAATAAACCTGCAACATTCCCTCAACGATACGGCCGCGTGAAAGGGGCTAAAGTGTGTGCATGTGTGCTTTAGCTCTTCCTTGCTGAGATAAGACGGCAACAAAACATTTCACAAACAACAAAAAACAGCTCTGACAAACCACAGAGGGGGTAATCCGTTTTCTCCCCGTACTTTTTTAAATGTTCTACCTTTTCCCAAGGGTGCTCACGTTCAGCCCGTCTCTTCTCGTCACTGCAGCCGCCGTTGCTCTGGTTGTCGCTGCTCCGAATACCATCAAGCGTGACGTGTTCACGGGATCCCCGTGTAAACATGAAAACAAGTCGACAAAACATCCTTGTTGTCACCGGGCTCGCCGCCTGGCCCGGTGAGCCCGGCACTCTGTTCACACGCAGCTGTGTATGTGTGTTCTTATTATGATACGGCAGGTTGTTTTTTTGCTTCTGCACGTGAGCAGACATGGCAAGAATAATACCATTTTTTAAAAAAGGCTCCTACACCTGTGAAAATCCAGAGCTCAGCGGAATATTACAGTCTCCCCCCACCCCCCACCCAAAATACAAAAAACTTTTGGGAGCGGGAGGGGAGGGTAGTGGAGGAGGGTGTGTGACAACGCCAGCTTATAAATGCTCCAGTTGTGAGCGGAAGAACAGTCTGCAAATATACTTTGCAACAAAATGTTGAGTTTTTTTTCCCCTGCTGCAAGAAAAACAAAGAGTCCCAAAAACAACCGCTACACCCCTACAAGCAGCCGACGGCTGCGTCACCAAAACATGTGCTGGTCTGGTGTTGGTGGGAGTATCCTATTGCTGTGTCCATTCCCCTTTGCAATATGCAGTTGAATGTTTATCCCACTTTGACCGGTCTTTATCTATAATTTATGTGGTGAATGCGTATATCCTTCCAGCGGGCCGGCGAGGAACTTTGAGGAAAAAAGAGAAAGAGAGACAGAGACAGAGCGAGAGAGAGAGAGAGAGAGAGGTTGAGGACATGATCTCTCTTCAGGCTACAGAGGTGGTCACTGAGGCCTTGGCTTCCTGCTTCCCTCCCTCTTGCCCATTTGGCGGCGGTGAATCTGCGGACCCGTCCTTGGAGCCGTTACCCCCTGCCCACTGCACAAGGTGCTCCACACGATGAACAACACAGGGAATATATACAGCTATATATACATCCTAAATATCCCTTGTAATATATATATACTGTATATCACAAGCAGATCAGGGCAACACAAAGTCATGGCGTTGGAGATGTGCTAGGCTAAGCAGGGCTGTCTGGTTCCTAGGACTGGGAGGATGCTTGGAGGGGAAGCACAGCCGCTGTCTCCTGACTTCTACGCGGCTCCCGCGGGGCTAATTAATTAGCATGGCGCGCGCGTGCGTTTTAATGCAGACGGGGAAAACAAAAAAAACGACGAGGAAGAAGAAACCAAAGTCGTCGCAACAAAAGAGAGAGAGGAGGAAGGTGAGGAGACGACAGGGGACACGGGTAAACAGCTTTGCCTATAGCAGATGCGGGCCAAAATATAATGTATTATTTATTCATAGTTTTTTTGATAGGGACAGATACAATGTACATAGACAAACTGAGAACAGCTGTCCGATGCAAGTATCATAGTGTGTATAGTGGATGCTAATTCGCAACACCTGTCCCGAGAAGGGCTTTTGTGAAAGTAAGAGATTAAAACAGTGAGGTTAAAAGACGGTTGACTGAGTACAACATTTAGTAGTAACATAGCTACAGAAAACTAGACATGAGCTCGTGTTTCTTGCTGAATTAACCAGAATCTTGTAACTCGTGGTGAGGTTTGCAGCCAATTTCAAGAGATCAGGTCGTGCGTTCCATGGCTCTCCTCCTTTCACAGAAAAAGCTGTCTGAGCCAAAGATGTTTTGCAGAATGAAACATTACAGATGCACTTGAAGCTGCTCTGGTGGATTTGTTGCAGCTCTGTAGTCTCGGTGTGGAGCAAGTCCATTTCAACATTTAGGCCTTAATCGTTTTACAAATCCGTTTAGCATGGCTGTTAAAATTGAACTGAGAATCTAAAATTAGCCCTAAATTGTTCACCTGTTTTTCAATGAGCTCACGATTAGTTCTAACATTCAAGGATTCTGTTGCAGGTAGTTTTGTAATGGAAGAACAGATAGTGTTAGTAGTTTCGTGTTTAGCGTCAAACAGGAGGCATTAAGCCTCCTGTTTTTGGTGAACTTATGTGCAACAACTTCACGTTTTTCCAGATACACAGCATACATCTGAAGACGCATTCCTTCTACTCCAAGCCGTACAGCACATTGGAAGGAGAATTATTGATCAGCGCCGGCCCTGGTCCAGAGGTCTCTGTATCCATAACATCATAAATTCCCAGAAAACCCCCTAGACTCTCCAATACCCCCCCACCCCCTTCCCAAACAACAAGCACAGGTCATTAGCACTCACTGGCAGCAAATGAGTGGGCAGGCAGAATCGTAGTGAAAAGGTGGGCTTTTCTGTGAAAGGCATTACTTATCCAAGGGGATCAATTTTGTGTGCTATTAAACACAGTTAACTAATTATGGTGACAGCATGAGTTATGATTATGGGAAAATGATAGGAATTACAACGCAGGGGGTTGGGGGAAGGGGGACGTGATACATCTTGAGCCGGTGAAGTCGGAGGGGGAAGCTAGACGCAAAACATGTCAATGTGTCGCTAATGAACGTCCGACCAGAGAGCATCACTCACGATCCCCTTAATGTTGCATGAAGTTGGAGCACAGAGAGAGAGAGAGAGACGGAGAGAGAGAGAGAGAGACGGAGAGAGAGAGCTGGAGAGAGAGAGAGACTGAGAGAGAGAGGAGAGAGAGAGAGAGACAGGGAGAGAGAGAGAGAGGAGAGAGAGAGAGAGAGAGACAGCTGTTGTTGAAGACAGTGCTAACAGGCGTTCAGAGTATCTTACTTCTGTGATTTACTTGCAGGAATTTAGCTGAAGAGGTGAATAATATCACTGAGGCGTACTAAGTGAAAATTCAAATTTGGATTTGCACTCAGGGAGGTTTTAAGAAACAATAATCAACCATTGGAGTGAGCAGATGCTATTAGTAGCGTAATATGCTGCTTTGAAAATATTTGTACGTGACATTGTGAAAATCCTATTTGTATAACACTTACACTCCTAATAACAAAATTCCCCAAAAGATGAAAAGAAAAGTCCCTTCCCACCGCTGTGATGAAAAGAAACAGATCCTGTAAGTCAATATAATAATGGATTATAAATAATAGATTACATTTATACAGTGCTTTTATCCAAAGCGCTTTACATTGCCTCACATTCACCCATTCATTCACCCATTCATACACCGACGGCGGTGTCAACCATGCAAGGCAACAACCAGCTCGTCGGGAGCAGTTAGGGTTAGGCGTCTTGCTCAGGGACACCTCGACACGTACGTAGCTAAGGGGAGTCGGGGATCGAACCAGCAACCTTCCGGCTGCCAGACTGCCGCTCAACCTCCTGAGCTACAGCCGCCCTATGAGAAATGAGTTACTAAGTCATTATTTTGAGATAGGCCTAAGTAAGTCATTACTTTGAGATTATTTTGAGATAATAGGCATAATTAATAAAATCATTATAATAACTGACAGGATCTGGGTGGAAATGGGGGCTTCTACAGGAAAAGTGTTGTGAACTGTTGTTGTTAATCTGGCTACAATCACATGAATGGGTCTAGCTACTGTATGTGTATTCCCTACAGCTCCCTGTTCTCCTATAGCTAATGCTAGCTACTGTATGTGTATTCCCTACAGCTCCCTGTTCTCCTATAGCTAATGCTAGCTACTGTATGTGTATTCCCTACAGCTCCCTGTTCTCCTATAGCTAATGCTAGCTACTGTATGTGTAATCCCTACAGCTCCCTGTTCTCCTATAGCAGGTCGTAGTTGACCATGCAGCAGTCGCACAGTGATATTCATCACCCGTTTGTCATGGTTAAAACAACAACTTCTTTCTACATGTCAATTAATTGCCTGTAAATTACAAAGCCATTAAGTTCTCCGTGGAGCATGTTGGTGTACTCCTAGTGTTACAAATGCTCCCTACATGTGCTGTCCATAATATAGTAACACTATGTGTGGTGGAATCCTTGTTTAATTCATAGACTGGAGTTTGGATCATATTCAAACATATTCTCGGCATCTTTTCCTCAAGTTGTTTCGGTCTACATTGCCTGCAGCAGCAGTCATTCAAAAATAAACGTTTTCCCATCATCATAATTAACCAAACGTCACTCTTGCCAGTAATGAAGGCCAATTGTCTACCTCAGTGAAAACTGGTATTTCATAATGCTGGATATGTAAGGTCCACTCCGGGCTCGGCAGAGATGTGTTTACTAGTTTTGTTGTCTGTGGTCAACAGGCATTTGTTAATACTCAAATGTGTTCCTTATATTCTGGGTGTCACCTTGCCTTTAACCCTGAGACAGCAGGTGGGCTGCATCTTGTGAACTCCTGTGCGCCCTGACCAGGGATAAGCCAATACGCGGTACTTTCTATGGCCCTGGTTCACACAGCGTTCTGAATGCAAACTGATACGGACGCTACGTCTCCATCCATTATTGGAGATTGTGCAAGCTAAGGTGTGTGGTGCAAAACGTGATATGAGCATGTGATATGTTAAGGGCTGGGATCTCTTGTGTCCCGGCGCTTTAAAACGTCTGAGAAGGTTGTGAGCACCTTCGTTTGTTACTCTGGAGACAATCAAAATTCGAAAGCGGTTGCAGAAGCCACATATTTCTCTCGTAGGCTTTCTTCCATCAACAGTAACAAATCCGGACACTGTCTGTGAGCTGCTGCAAAGTGGCAGTCGACCAGCGATTTGTTGTTGATTCGTTAGTCAGTTTTAACCAAAAGGTGAACACTCACCAACAAGTGAAGTGTTAACTGCTCAAGGGTATATTTTCACTATTCACTTGCCGTGTAGAATGGAAGTGAATATGTCTTGTCTGTGGGCCCACACACCATGAGGAGGGAGGTGACACTGTGACTTTAGACCGGCAGAGAACATTGCTACCACTGTCAAGAAAAGGTAGGATTTCTTCCCCCTACTGCTGTTTCCTTACACCACTGTATTTCTCTTACCAGGGAAGACAGCCAAGCTAAAATATGGGGGTAAAATAAGAGCTTGGGACCTATTTCTGTATTTCTTTTCCTGCAGACTCAGGGTTGCTAGCGCAACCTGATAAAACAGCAAAACGACTAATAGTCCGTTTCCCAGGTCCCTCTAAAAATGTCACGTGTTACGTTCTACATTTACATGTCCAGAACAAATGACCTATAATTACATCCATGGTTTACGTACTATTAAGTAGTTATGCACCCCGTTACGCATGAATCACCTCCGCCAACGCTCCACCAGACACACGGGACTCATACCGTCTCCTGGGCAGGTATACACCGCTAGACACACAGGACTCATACCGTCTCCTGGGCAGGTATACACCGCTAGACACACAGGACTCATACCGTCTCCTGGGCAGGTATACACCGCTAGACACACAGGACTCATACCGTCTCCTGGGCAGGTATACACCACTAGACACACGGGACTCATACCGTCTCCTGGGCAGGTACACACCGCTAGACACACAGGACTCATACCGTCTCATCGTGGATTTTTCATTGTGGGATGAGAAGCCAAGAAATCAGCCAGGAGATTAGATTCCCCCTT
>OMKP01083064.1:0-22396 GCA_900302375.1 Bathygadus melanobranchus | reverse complement strand
CTGCACGCGGGCAGCAAGCCCTTCAAGTGCCCGTACTGCACCAGTAAGTTCAACCTCAAGGGCAACCTGAGTCGACACATGAAGGTCAAGCACGGGATGGACGTCTCCCCCGAGGGACAAGGTGAGGCCCGATCCACATGTATGCGGCAAGGCTTTATTTCAAAAACGTCGTTAACGGAACTGTATGCATGGAATGTAGCCTGGCTTTATTCATTCACAGAACTGTATGGAGTAAAACTTTATTTATTCACAGAACTGTATGGAGCAAAACGTTATTCATTCACAGAACTGTATGGAGTAAAACTTTATTCATTCGCAGAACTGTGTGGAGTAAAACTTTATTTATTCACAGAACTGTGTGGAGTAAAACTTTATTTATTCACAGAACTGTGTGGAGTAAAACTTTATTCATTCACAGAACTGTATGGAGTAAAACTTTATTCATTCGCAGAACTGTGTGGAGTAAAACTTTATTTATTCACAGAACTGTATGGAGTAAAACTTTATTTATTCACAGAACTGTGTGGAGTAAAACTTTATTTATTCACAGAACTGTGTGGAGTAAAACTTTATTTATTCACAGAACTGTGTGGAGTAAAACTTTATTTATTCACAGAACTGTGTGGAGTAAAACTTTATTAATTAACGGAACTATACAGTTTAAAACAACAAATGATTCTAAGAGTACACAAAAACAACTTTTCACTGCCCTGACACAGATTATACCGCAATACTAAATGTGGGCTATTGGCTGATACAGCTGCTTACGTTCCCTCTCAACAGTGTCAAATAGCTGTGGGATTTGCACTCAGAAATCACATAGAACATCTTCCAGAGGGGGAGAGAGAGAAGGCTGGAACAAAGACTTGTACTCAGAAGTCAACAAAGGAGGAGATGGGGAGATACCTGTCACAATCGTGTGTGTGTGCGTGTGTGTGTGCGTGTGCGTGCGTGTGCGTGTGCGTGTGCGTGTGTGTGTGTGTGTGTGTGTGTGTGTGATGGTCCAGTTTACAGTCACTAGTTATTGCAACAGAGCACATTGAAATATATTCCAAATATTGTGAAAGGTTGTTGTGAAATGCGGTCATTAACATACCATTGCAGTCAGTGAATTCTTTAGATTTGTCTTTTTCAGTAGATTACGGTTACCTGGCAACAACTCATATAATTAGCATTCCTTGTATACATTATATTGGCCTTAGTCACCGAGCAGCCATCTTGGTTCTAAAACTCAGCTACCATTTAGAGCCAAGATGGCCGCCAAGTGAACAAGACCCATACAGTTGGTTTCATGATCAAGATGGCTGCTCTCTCTGTACTTGTTGGCCAACCTTCTCCCTCCCTTTTCCAGAAGGTCTTCCCGAGATGGAGGGCCAGTCCGATTACGAAGGTCAAAACTTCAACTTCACGTCGGCGGACAATATGGACAATGGTGGCTCCCAAAACCTCACTAAACTCACAACAGCCAACATGGACGACATGGAGGAGTATTATAACTTTGGGAAGGATACCAGCAGCTACACGACACCATGAATGGTGACAAACTAGAAAAAAACTCTTGGTTGTGTATTTTTTTTCTTCTCTTCTTCTCCCTAGACAGAAAAAAAAACTTGCTGTCTGGGTGCTTTGGAACAAACTGGAGTGATTTTATTTTTTGGGTTGCCATGTTGGCGTCCGGGAGCCAGGCCAGTTGAACTCTTGAGGCCGCGACGGCGATGCACTTGGACTAAGACGTTGTTTTGACCCCGGCACTCGTAGCAGCGTCGCAGAGACTGTCGACATCGCGGTGCGTCACGCTCCCCGTTGGAATGACCGCTCTTTATCGACAAAAAAAACTAAACAAAAAAAAAAACATTCGGGCGGAACCGCCAAATCTCTATGTTGTGTGTATGTGTCAGTTATTTAACAAACAAAAGAGGAAAGAAAACACAGCCATCACGTTTCATTTGATGTGCTAGAGATTTGTTTACCATTACGTCATTCACAGAAAAAAAAACTCAGCCCTTATATATTTTTACTGAAAGTGCCAGACGGATAGGTTTGCAACTAAACTTTCATAGTGTCGGGTCTATTTACTCACTGTATATTGAGCGTTTGATACATAGTCACAACATATTGATAGGTTTCAATATTCATACTAAACAATTCTAATAGTAGTGACCTGTTCCTAGCCAATCTTCGGTCAGAACAAATGGTATTAAAAGGTGTGTGTCTGCGTGTGTGCGCGCGCGCGCGTGTGTGTGTGTGTGTCGGCGTGTGTGTGTCTGCGCGTGTGCGCAACATCTTGTGAGCGGATTTCTTGTGAGCACACTTAATGGCCATGTGAGCTGGTTGTGACTGAGCGACGGTTAGCCCTCTGAGACGGTTAGCCCTCTGAGACGGTTAGCCCTCTGAGACTGTTAGCCCTCTGAGACTGTTAGCCCTCTGAGACAGTTAGCCCTCTGAGACGGTTAGCCCTCTGAGACTGTTAGCCCTCTGAGACTGTTAGCCCTCTGAGACATTTAGCCCTCTGAGACGGTTAGCCCTCTGAGGCGGTTAGCCCTCTGAGGCGGTTAGCCCTCTGAGGCGGTTAGCCCTCTGACTGTACATACGATTCTGCAGTGTTCAGTGTGTTGATCCACCATCTTATTTTTTTCATTCACAAAGTTTAGCTTCACATGACTCACACCTGTAGTGGACTTACTTGTTTTTAGAACTGAGTAGTTATCCAGTGAACAGTACAATGCACTTTCATGAAAGGCTTCAGTGTTCTCTGAAGGCTGTCTTCAATTAGTAAAAAAACGAATAAAATACATTAAGATAAATGAAAACCGTATCTGCCTCAAGGAGATGAGGACAAGAGACACGATAGTCTAGAATCTTCCAGGCAACCATGATGGCAATATTATTTAACGGAAACAGATATGCCTTTTTGAGTTTCGTTTGTTTCGCATAGTTTCACGGTTGCCGGTTCGAAATTAGGAATCACGGAGAAAGAAAAAAAAAAGTTTTTTTGAGCGAGGAATCAGCTGTAGGTTTATTGTTACTTGTAGTTTCAGTTAAATTCAGTGCTCCGTTCAAATCACTTTCACTTATATCAATTTGGGTATTTTCTTTTGCCAACAAACAGCAAAGGGTAAGAACAAACGTGTGGAGGAGTGCTGGTGACCTCATCCCTAGGGTTCTCATCTCCGTGGCGATGTGGAGTCGACGCAGGAGAGAGGGGGACTGATTGGACGGTTCCTGGCACCTGTTTTTTTGATTGATTGAATTGAAAGCCAATAGATGGCGCTGGTGCTGTGGTTCATAGTTTTTGTTTTGGGGGAGGTGGGCTCCCCCCTGACCTGCCATGCAGGTCAGCCTTGGTATGCACACTAACGACAAGCGATGAGACACTGCTGGTTCATTTTCATTTTGGAATGAGAAATATCAAACTGAGGCCTCATGGACAACCATGGTTTATGTAATAAAGGTTCTCTAGTTTAAATGACGGGGGATTGTGTGTTTTTAATCTGTCAACGTTGAACGAACACTGTACTGCCTGAGACAACATGGTGGACATCATGGTGGACAACATGGTGGACATCATGGTGGACAACATGCACCCAGCCTGATCTTTGGTCTGTTGGGGGATTTAACATTTAACAACGCCATTTTGTCACACTTTCAATTATTTTTAATTGGATGCTAGGCTAGGAAATTCGCCGTTGTCATCAGTCTCAAAATCATCCAAGACTATGCCAAAACCTCCTTTGTCTGGGTTCTTACTTTGTCATGTTTAATTGGCTTCACAAATCACACTGCTGGACCCCAGGTTGGCTCTGCACTAACAACGTCCTATTCAGAAGAACAGATGACAAAATGGCTGAAAACAAGGAACACGCATAGAAATCCGTTATGGGTAATGGTCAAGAGGTCAGTCCAATAGAAAACACCATGTAGTACATTATTTAGTCTCCAATCTGTTTGCTGCACCCCCAGTACTACAGCTGTTGTGTGTGAAAGGTCCCATTAAGGCCGGGCCATGTAATGTGTGATTTTTACTCTCTGGAAACCCTGAAACAAGTGAGTTTGATGTGGTCTCAGACAGCCAATCAGTTTGGACATGTTGGATGTGTGCCATGACTGCATCTCATATTTTCAGGGTTTTCAATAGATTTAGGGTGGGCCGACTCGATGGAAATTATCTCTCTCTGGTTTCTCTTCTTATTGTATTTATTCAAATAGATGGATTTGACAGTGGCCTAAATCAAGGTATACAGGTATATATAATATAAAGTTAAATCACAAAGTATCTAATGCTGGCTCCCAGTAACCACCAGTAGGCCTCCTCTATATTCTAATTTTTACTCCCATTAAATGTTGAACTGCAGAAGATGGGAGTCTGGGACCCTACACACTGTTCCCATGTCATCTATGTTGTTGTATATGATAACAAACCTCTTTAAATACTAACATAGAATACCCTTTCTGAAACCTTTACCTTGAGTCTCTCAGACGCCCCCTGCTGGCAAAGTTGCAGCATTTCATTCTCCATCTATTTATTTGTATTCACCGTATGAGCCTTTCATGACAACAAGAAAACAATAGGCTTATGTTACGCACATACATGTTTTATCAAGTAAAATGTGAATTTGGTAGAATATGGAATCCAGGTAGCTTAAATTACAAATGCTAACAGCATTATAGTACAATAATAATAACTGGTCTAGATACTATAGCAGTATGTAACAATAAGTTATACACAGATACAAAGGGTAGTTCAATATGAAAAACACCCATCTATCGTGGCAACGGGACAAATATCTCCTGATACAAATCTCAAGCGTAGAGCGGAAGCCAGACCGGTTTCAGCGCTTGTCGTCTTCAGGCCGGCGGTGTCCCCACATGGACTCACCATTTAAATTGATCATCTGACGCCAAAACGTGTCACAAACGCTCCAGTTTGTAAAATGCCCGCTCTGTTCTGCACTGCAGTCCACTTCAGCTGTCCCCCGCGGTGTGGACATCGATGAACACAGGCGCAGGTTGAAGGCAGATGCACTCTACGCCTGAGCTTCATGTTTTTGTCGCGGCACACAAAATATTATATTCGCTCTTGAAATTGGCTACAAAGGGAAACCCACGCAAGGGTTTAAAAAAAGTTCTAAAACAGCGGTCTGTGTCTCTATGTTGGGGTCTCCGGTGGTCTCACTTCCCCAGAGACTTTTCCAGGTGGGTCTTAATGGCGTCCAGGAAGTCAGAGGTAGTCACGTAGTGTTCGTTGACTTTGCAGCTGGGAAGACAGTGTTGGCATCATTGCAGATAACAAATCAAACACTAACCCCACCCCCGCTGAACTATAACTAACCCTAACCCCACACCCCCAAACACTAACATCAACCCCTAACTTCCAACCCAACACTAACCCATAAAACGTCCCAACCTTCAAACCCTAACCCTAAACTCCAACTCCCAAACCATAACGCACAAACCCTAACCAACCCAAACCATATCATGCTAAATGGATTATTTATATAATGCTTTTATCCACAGCGCTGTACACTGCCTCACATTCACCCATTCATACACCGACGGCGGTGTCAACCATGCAAGGCAACAACCAGCTTGTCAGGAGCAGTTAGGGTTAGGTGTCTTGCTCAGGGACACCTCGACACTTAGCTAGGTGGAGCCGGGGATCGAACCAGCAACCTTAAAAATACATCACTTACACATAAATATAACATGGCAGCATACACACAGTATACAACATATATGATAAAAAAAACATGATGAAAACCTACTTGGCCAAACCATGGATGCAGCCGGCCAGATCCTTGGTCATCACTCCCTTCTCCACAGTCTCCACACAGACCCTCTCCAGAGTCTGACTGAACCTACAGGACGACAGACAGCAGGTTAACATCAGCACCACGGAGCCCAGCTGGGTCAGAGTGTAGAGGGTGTGCTGCTGCAGTGCATTCTGTGATGTAGTAGCTCATATACTTGATCAAATCTGGGTTCCCATCCAGTTTGCCTCTGTGCTCCAGTCCTCTGGTCCAGGCAAATATGCTGGCAATGGGGTTTGTGCTTGTTGGTTTGCCCTAGATACCAAAGACAGAAATATCGTCAATTACTTTAAATATATAACTGTAACCAATCACTTTATTCTGGTTATTCTTCTAGTAATTATACATTTGTAGCCCCGTCTCTGATCTAAGCTGTGCTGTCAACAACAAACACAACAGGATGTTTGCCTACACAATTACATTACATCATTACATTCATCCAATATTCCACAGAGAATATATTTCTCTCATTTTATTCTTGATTGTCTAATGCTTTGGTAACCGTGGATACAGGATAGTAAAAAACTACGCCATACTCTTTATGAAAACATAATATCATAATTTATATGACATTACACAATTGGTGGACCCTCATATCCAACACATCTGACAACACCACAAGTACGTACATCTCATCTCAATCTTACACAAAGTAATGTATTCTTCTGAAGCTAGGGTTAGGGTTTAGGGTCAGGGTTAGAGGGTAGGATCAAAGGTAGGGTTAGGGTTTAGGGTCAGTGTTAGAGGGTAGGATCAAAGGTAGGGTTAGGGTTTAGTGTCAGGGTTTTGGTGTTAGGTTTAGGGGTTACGTTGGGGCTCGTGGTGGTCTTACTCTCTGGTGTTCCCGGAAGTGTCTTGTCACGGTACCGTGGGCCGCCTCCGCTTCGATGGTCTTCCCATCGGGACACACCAGCACCGAGGTCATCAGACCCAGGGAACCGAAGCCTGATCTCACACACACACACACACACACACACAGCTACATTGAGTGCAAGATGGGATTGGATGTATAAGCATTTATTTCCAAGCCATTTTTGATATATAAAGAAGACACTGTAAATAGTTGAAACACTGCTCCCCTGGTGGCCACCTGAACAAACAACAGGACCTCAGGGCACTATTGACCTTTGCACAGATGCCAGCAATTAACCCAATGGCTTGCATGAACAAAGGAGTATAACCAGTTCCTTTGAGTATATTTCCCATTGAAGTTGAACTATTGAGCCATGCACCCATGCTTTGCCCCCTTTTGTTTCCTGTTATTACTTTAATTTATTTGGGAATTGGGTTTTGGGTTCTGAAAGCAACAAACAAAAGCACCTGAAAACAATGACCCTGCTGCCAACATTACCAGAACCAGAACCAAAACTAAAACAAGCGTCCAATAAGGTAACTTCTTTAAATCTTTAAATCCTTTGTTGATAGTAAAACAGGTTTGAAATAATCTGTATGTACCATCAAACAGTTTCCTAGAACACCTACCCTGAGCTAAGATGTCTGACTGCACGTCTCCGTCGTAGTTCTTGCAGGCCCAGACGAAGCCCCCGGATGACTTCAGCATCTGGGCCACCATGTCGTCGATGAGCCGGTGCTCGTACCAGATCTTCAGCTTGTCAAACTCTGGCTTGTATTTGCTGAGAAAGGGAGGGAGATTATATGAATGTAATTAACAATGAATTAATGTACAAGTCGTTTTGATATTGTGAGCCGCGGTAGGCGAGACAAACAACAACAACAAAAAAGCTTGTCATTTCGACCAAATATTTATATATATATATATTATAAAAAAGAACGAATCTTCGACTCCATTTTATTTCTCAAGCTATGTCATGAAACTGGACATTGGACCCAGAAGATGACCATCAATTTGTTCAAGACCATCTCTTACTTCTCAAAGACTTCCTGGAAAATGTCTTTGAAGCGTCCGTCGTAGGCCTTCAGGATGGTGTTCTTGGTACTCATGTAGAGGGGCCACTTCTTCTGGATGGCGTACTGGAAGCAGCTGTGGGCGAACCCAGTGATGGACTACACACACAGGGGAGAGACACTTTATGAGCCAAACCCAGCATGACTACGGGTGCTACGATCATACACACATGCGAGGGTTGAAGTCCACAGAACCAGCACGCCAGACATTAGAATTCAGGCCTTGTGTCTTTTGTCACGTGGTTTACACATGATTGGGGGCCGGGTACATCCGGCCTCAACAACCTTCGTCTAAACTAGTCAAGTGTGCCCATTGGAAATTGACCGACTGCGTGGCCTTCAGTGTTGCTGCTTGCAGCTTTTTTGAGAACCCAAACAACTCCATGCTTGACACTGCCCTTCCTTGGGTCCTCGGCAATACTGCTGCCAAGTGTGAAGTTGATCAAATGAACGGTTGTCGGGGAAAAAAAATCAAATTACAGACACACACACACACACACACACCTTCCATTACAGTTTGATTAATCAAAAGGTTAACGATAAAACAGATTTTGAAAACTAAGTGTGTACACAGAGCAGGAGGACACAGTGGGATTA
Source organism: Bathygadus melanobranchus (assembly GCA_900302375.1). NCBI lineage: Eukaryota > Metazoa > Chordata > Actinopteri > Gadiformes > Macrouridae > Bathygadus > Bathygadus melanobranchus. Next base: position 14,066 of record OMKP01083064.1, on the reverse strand, counting down.
TTTGCTTTTTCGCTTTTCGCTTTGGGATTAGGAGAATAACCCTGCTGGCATGATCTGGTGCAGACCTCGTCAGTGTTGTACATTCCCATCCCACAGCCTCCAGAGGGGAAGTCGTACACCTCCCACTCAGTGTCGTTCCCTCCATCCGCTGGGCTGAACATGATCTTGAACTTGCCGGGCTTGTCAATGACAAAGTCTGTTGCCCTGTACTGGGACATAAGAACAAAGAAAGTGTATTTTATTGAATTTAGACACACACCATGCAAGGCAACAACCAGCTCGTCGGGAGTAGTTAGGGTTAGGTGTCTTGCTCAGGGAAACCTTGACGCTTAGCTAGGGGGAGCTGGGGATCGAACCAGCAACCTTCTGGCTGCCAGACAACTACCTACTGAGCTACTGCCGCCCCAAAAGGTGGCCATTGTTACCTGATCCCCAAATGCGTGTCTGCCAATGGTGATTGGCTGCGTCCAACCAGGAACCAGACGGGGGATGTTCTTGCAGATGATTGGCTCGCGGAACACGGTGCCGCCCAGGATGTTCCGGATGGTTCCGTTTGGGCTCTTCCACATCTTCTTCAGCCTAAACTCTGGGGACGTGAGGCACAGCCAGCAGGAACACTTTAACACGCAAACATCAGTCATGACTTACATTACTAAAATTAATGAATATATTAATTATTTAATATTATTATTTTCAGTTGGTGCACCAGTGATGTTAATGTCGCACATTTTGGGTCTAATCCTACCGTGTATATAGTAAACATGAAAAGTTGCCAGACATGTATATGTCAATACATGTAATAACTAATGAGTACTTGCTAACTAATGATAGACTAATGTTTAATAACTAATGCTATACGACACCAAGTTGACCATTCAGACAGACCGGAAGTTATCTTTTTTAAATTAGAGAGAGTCAGCGTCAGTGTGTGTGTATGTGTGAGTCAGAAACATCATTTGTCATGATAACCAGAAATACAGGCCCATAAACTCTGTTCTATAGCTCCTAGGTGTGTCTGGATGCCAACAGAGGGCTTGGGGCCTGAGCTCTACAGGTTTACAGGTTTACCAGGCCAACATATGTATATATTAGTCAAGTCCATTTTATTTGTATAGCCCTTAATCACAGGGCTTCATTTTTGACACCCCCTAACCATAGCCCCCAAAAGAGCAAGGAAAACCTTCCTTAATCATCAAGGAAGAAATCTGGTGGGGGATCCCTTCTTCCAGGGATGGTTCAGAGTGCAATGGGTGTCATAATGGACAGACATAATGGTATAACAAGGTAAACAGTATAAGTCAAATGATTAAATGATTTGTGTCTGGGGTGGTGTGGAGTAGGCTGGTAGCTGTAGAGCCCGGGTCCTACCTTCCACCCTGTCCTCGTCCGGGGTGATGGTGGCACACTTCACTGCCACGTGGTACTTCATGGTGGCCAGGGCGGAGTCCACGGTGACCTGGTCGTTGGTCTGGTCGCGGTACGGCAGCCCCAGGTCAAAGTACTTGAGCTGCACCTCCACATTGGGCAGGATGAGCTGTGTGTACGGACGAGCAACGCGTTTTAAAAGGAGAGCCGCGATTCTGCACATCAAGTCTCACACATTTCAAATGCACTCTGACCCACATTAAGGTCCCAGATTGTATTAGCCTTTAGTTAGCGCAGTACTACCCTATCTGAATGTGTGACCCATTATGATTACAAAGTCCATCCAGCTGTATAGAGACAATCGCACCTTACGTATATTCACCCAGTAATAAAAATGTCCCAACAGACATATTTCACAACGGCGAGCCTAGTTCATAAAACGCTGACCAATTAATAACAAGGTGATAAAATTAAGACCTTCTCTTTGATGAACTCCCAGATGATGCGGGTCATCTCATCTCCATCCATCTCCACCACAGGGCTGTCCACCTTAATACGCTTGGTGGCATCTGCAACCATTCAAAAATACCTCATTTCTGTTCTTACAAAATAAAGGGTTTTTTTAAAGTATGTTTTTCTCTGCTTTAACAGTACCAAATTGGATTTTCCAAAATGGCTATTTAACTGTTGTTCTTGCTGTTGTTGTTATTATTAGTTTATTGGTGTAGGACAACCTCAGCATGGCTCTCTGATGTGGTTTAACTCATCCACTAAAACATTCATCAAACTAACTATCTTTACTATTTTTGAATGACGTAGTGTGAACAGTAGAGGTCAGTGGATATAAATATTTGTTTAGCTGCCTACCGGTTACACATAGGCTGCTGTTGACTGTCGGCAGTACCTTGTACTGTCCCACACGCGTGCGAAACATGACGTGTGCATGGTCGACAAATGATCACGTGTGAATGAATATCATAGTGATTTTATCCTATTCAATCAAGTGAGAGATGCAGTGTACTTATTTAGATCAGACACTACCCTCTCCGACTCTCCCATACCATCTTGTATTTTAATATGCAAAACCAGCAAATCCCTCTTGGTTCCATGTAGGCTTTACCGTGGTAACATTTTAAATTACATAACATAACGCACCAGATCAAAAAGACAGGTTATAGGTCGCCGGTCGTATTGTGCAATAGAATTCATAATGGGTCATAATGGGTGGTAGTTCACTCGACGACTCACAGTTTCTGTGTAGCTCCTGCTTTTGGTGGCCGGTCCCGGTAGACGCCAGCAGCGCAGCCGGACTCCTGCGGGACAGAGCGGCCGTGGTCGCAGCTCTGGACACGGAGGCCAGGCATCTGAAGTACCCTGCCATGTTCCGGGGGGCCGTGTGCGCACCTTTACCTTACCTGCCGTGATATGAATGAATGCCGACAGCGCGGGTTAAATGGGTGACGACGACGGTGTGCCGTGACGTCCCGGTGTGTCTACGCGGAAACGAGTCGAAACCAATCAGAAGGATACGGGTATGAATGTGATTTCGACATCCACGGGAAGTTTGTTCTCCGCAGGGGGCGTTGGAGTGTGGAGCGCTGCGCAGTGCGCACCAACACACGCGTCCACACCGGTTTCTCCCGTAGCTTAACCTCACTTTGATTCAATTTAAAACAAAAGAAGAAAAAATAATGCATTGCCATTGCCATTTATAATACATTATTTGTATTATAAATCAAATTTTAAATACAATTAAATACATCAATTGTTAGTATTAGGTATAATCAGGTGTTATACCCTATTGGGTATAAGGAACAATCAATACTCCTGTTGCAGCCTACAATCACGGAATGCAACACTTATCTTAACAACTGATATGGCAACACACACACACACACACAACAGAGTATTATTGAAGTTTCATAGCCAGAAACTGCAGAGAAGCCAGTCCAATGTAAAAATAATCCCTTTAATGTCGTACATCGAAGGCGTTCAGCAGCCTGTTGGCATGTAACAACATCAATAAACCATCAAATGTTGATTTGAAATAAGACAAACAAGACATTACAATTTAATATCCAAACGCTAAAGGCACCACATTATCTGTCTTTGAACAGAGGAAAAGGTAGAAAAAACCACAAAGGGACCAAGGGGATGGATAACTGCACTTAAATTGATGTAAACATTTAGTACACACAATTAAATTAAAACAAAATAAAACAAACACATGATGAACAACACAATGCATCCTGTACCATAATGTGGAATTATCACAACTAGTATAAGGCCATGAAGTACATATTGAACCCATTTTCTCAATACTTCCAGAAAATAAACCAAACCAAAACAATCTTCTTTTTTCTGCTGTGCTGGAAGATGTCATTTTTAACACAACTGTAAGTGGTCTTCGTTTGAAGAAAAAAACCTATTGGTAGTGACACACACATTTCTATCTTTTTTATATCGGCCATATGATATGTGCACTCTACAACAAACACATCCCAGTTGAGGACCTCAGTGAGGACTGCATCGAGGACCTCTGGGGCTACGACATGTTTCTTTATTTTAATTTGAACGTTATTTTAAGTGCCAATGCTTCCCTTCTTGTCACTGAAGAAGCTACGCAGCATTAGCACCTGTCCCACGCTGACAGCGAACAGCAGAGCTGTCTCACCCACCGACCAGTAGGTGATGCGGTCGTGGATGTCCTCCGCCCTGATGCGATCGTGCGCCTCCCGCAGCCTGTAGTGTGTCTGGGTCTCCGACACCACCTTCAGGATCTCGTGGATGGAGAGGCACGTGGACTCCAGCTGTGCACGGAGGTTTCACAAAAAACAGAAAGCTTTGTATGAGCAGATCGGATTAAATCTTGTTTTATTTGTTTGAAAGTAGTAGTGGCAGTAGTAGGTTATCTGTTGTTTATAAGAATTGTGTCATTTTTAGTGGCCCAAAATATATTTTATATACAATTATTATAACGATGAGTATAAAAGCACAGTGTGGGAGTCAACATGAATCATCATATTCACCACATAACCCAGAGGTGAGTGAAATCAGAGCCTGATCATGTTAGCCCAACACCGATTCAGTCCCACTTGAATTCAGTTGTTTGTAAAGTATTACAAATAACAATAGAAGCATAGTAACTGTAACAGTAACTGACCTTTATTTACATGCACCAATTAACATCACCCAAAAGATTTGAACGCAATCACATAACAAGTATGGGAATATCTCAAGGGTATCAAGGGTCTGTCGCCATCTGGTGGATTTAATCTATCACACAACCATGTTTAAACCAGTTAAACCATAAACCGTTGGAGACCTGTGGAATGGTGTAGGCCTACTCTATCATGCACAACTAGGATTGATAGTACAACATAAATCATAGTACTAAGTACTTGTTACATGTATTGATTCCAGTGCTAATCTGGAACGGTACAGTTCAGTGTGTGAGCTTAATACAGGTTTAATTTTGTGCAAACTGACTACCGGTATTTGTCATAATGCAAAGTTCAGGCAAATTAAAACGTAGCCTATAGCCTATCCCTCAACTATTCCTTTCTTTTCCCCCCTCTGACATCCAGATCGCAACACGCATCTCAGAATGTCCGCAAACATCAGCAAATGGACGACGCTTAACCTTGACAAGACTGAGCTTCTCTTCATGCTGGAAAGACTGCCCCCACATGGACCTACTGGTCACTGTTGAGGACATTACAGTATCTCCTTCACCGACCGTGAGGAACCTCTGTGCGGAACTGGACGATCAACTGTGCTGCTCCCCTGACATCACTGCAGTGGCCTGTCAGTGGAACTGCACCCACCTACCGATGCACAGCTTCCCCCTTTACCCCCACTACCTCTCCTCCCTAACCCACTCCCACTTACCCAACCAGGGTTTGAATCCCATGCCCTCTGGGATCCCTAGCACTGGCACTTCAAAAGAGTACTTAGCATTGTGTAGCATCTTATCCTGGCTATCTTTACCAGCAAGGGGTCAACCTAGCAGTTATGAGTGCTTCAAACTTGTTCTATTAACCTAGCAATCATGAGTGTTTGAAACTTGTCACTCAAATTTTACTGTACCATCAGCGATATATTGTTGTTTCACTCTTTCAACAAATGTACTCATTCTTTAAATTATTATTTGGACAAAAGTGTCAAATGCCCCGAATGTAAATTTTGTATTAACAGTTTGCTTTAGTAAGAAAAATATTTCCAAATGGTATGGTAACATAATTGGAATCAATCTAATAATCCATTCAGAATCACAACGTTGGCCTGGTATGTTGTACATACAAGGACTGTGACCTGGTTCTTCGCTCTCAGTACACAATGGAACTACAGAAATGAAGATCACGTTTATGTTTGCATGGTTTATATTCGTGTCTCGGTAGACAAACTGATTACAGCTCCAGGAAACCTGATACATCAACAAATAGTTTCTCCTCCATGTTCGCTAGAAACTAGCGCAGGAGAAAATACAATCCAGCTATGCTACTGGTTGCTGCTTTTGTGTCAGTTATCTCATTATTTTCCATTTGTTAGCAGCTTACACCAGCCCAACCCTAGAGCTCAGTAGTAACCTCAGTACTTGTTATGTATTGATCCAGTACTAACCTAAGTATTGTTATGTATTGACCCCAGTACCTGTAGTAACCTAAGTATTGTTATATGTATTGATCCAGTACTAACACAATTATTGTTATATATTGACCCCAGTACCTGTAGTAACCTAAGTATTGTTATGTATTGACCCCAGTACCTGTAGTAACCTAAGTATTGTTATGTATTGACCCCAGTACCTGTAGTAACCTAAGTGTTGTTATATGTATTGATCCAGTACTAACATAAGTATTGTTATATAATGACCCAGTACCAGTACTAACCTAAATATTGTTACATGTATTGATCCAGTACTAATCTCAGTACTTGCTGTGTGTCTCTACTAACCTGAGTCAGTGCTGTTGCTCTGTTCATCACCGGCAGGAGAGGTCTCTCGTCGCCAGTTCTTATGTCCAGGTACACTATCTTATGGGAGAAGGTGGAGAACTCGTTGCTGAAGCAGACCTTGTAGGGCCCCCCCATGGCGGTGGTGTGGGAGAAGCTGTCATACTGCTTCTTCCTCTCGTGGTACAACACGTTGCCCAGGGGATCCGTCACAAAGCAGTCTACGTCATAGTTCCCACCTGCGATCACCTGGGGACACATAACATGGTGTGTGTGTGTGACACCACAGGACACAGGTAATGCGCCTAAAACGCACATAAACGCTGCTATTAGGCCTATAGTGTAGATGGATATGTTTTCTGTATGTATCTCTCGTTTTACGATACCCTGTATTTGACACAGCAGTCCCACCCCTGTCAGTATTAAATTACACGACATGAACACACATTATTTTTAACTTAATGTATTTGAATGTATTGTAAATAACGGGGTGGATCAGATCCACCGGTTAAATCAATGCAACTTTTTCGTGACGTCACTGAAAACGCGCTGTAAATACGTGCAGATAAAGACGATATAAAACAATAAAGACAGCGTCCAAAAGGATCGAAACATGTTGGAAATCAACTTACTTGGAAGTCTATGTCAAACCTAACTCCGTTTTCTATCTCTTCGTAGAAACATTCTTTATCATTGTCAGGCAACTCAAAAGTCAGCTCTGTGCTCCGAACAAGGATTACATGCAGGATTAAACTGTAAAACACTAAATAATGCATGTTAAATAATCCAAAAGTCTGCAAAGTGAACGAAAGCCTCGTATTAGAGTCCCAGCTGGTCACTAGTATTAGATCTGCTCTACACTAGTATTAAGTCTGCTCTAGTGACGTGGCACAGGGACAACAACCACTTCCGGGATATACACACATTAATTTATATACCCTCAAAGTTTCAACACAATTTAAATCAATGAATTAATATTTTAAACTATGGAATTGACAGTACAAATGTCCCGTTGTTGAATTTTCATTTTATTTTATTTGGTATATATTTCGTTGTATTGTCACCAGTGCACACTCCCTGCTTCCTCCTTTGAAGAGATATGTTTAGATATGTTGCAGAACCTGCTTGTGGACTTTATGTGAGGATTTGTAGAATACCAGGGTGGAATGGGGGGGGGCTGGGGGGATTAAAATAAAAAGTTATGAGAAAAAAGTTTTTATTGGGGCTATTTGTTAAAATGGCTAACGCGAATACGCCAATCAAGTTATACATTGAAATTGGATTCAGTAAAGTACACACTTCTGGATGAAGATTTCCTGGATGAAAGTTTCATCCAGTTCTGCTTCGTCAACCTTGTACACGTAACCAGAGAGGGTGCTTTTCAAGTCACACGCACACATGCACACACGCACACACACACACACACACACAGCTTGTCACATATTTTCATATTTTCATAAAGTAAGAAGGTCTTTTAGGAACTAGATGGATTCCACTTTCACATGCATTCATACAAACAGACCAACATGTACATATGATGGAATACAAATGCACACAGTCTGAAAACGCCCTAAAACGCCTCCATACAAACCTGTTCATTGTTTAGATGAATTTACTCATATTTTGAAATACATTTCCAGTTCAACCACAAATCTGTGACAGCAAATCTCTTTCTTCAAATCCTCCATTCCTTTCACTTCCTTCACTTAAGTTTTGGTCAAGTTATTTCTAAAGCACAAAAAGCAACCAGGGAAGACTCACAACTGTACTTCCTAATCTCTGACATTATAAAGTCTGGGTGTCAAAACCATGCATGGTTTGCCAATTAATAACCGTAAAAGTGGAATTTCCCCTAGAGACACAGACACAGACACAGACAGACAGACAGACAGACACACACACACACACACACATGCACTTTGTATTCACTCATGTGTGAGGAATTACAATTGACAGGCCATGATGCAAAACAGGTTTGTTTTGTATTTTAATATAATATGCCTACTCTATTAATGTTAACTGATGCTTTTAAGTTACCGCTTACAACAACCGCGCCACTGCTAGCAATAACCAACGATACGGGAGATGAAGCAAGACAGAACTAGCTGTCATTCTATTTGGTTTGGTTTTCTATTTCATGAGCTGTAACCTTACAAACTTCCAAGCAACTTGTTTTTGCCGGAGAGACGGACGTGCTCTCCCAATACATAGAGCCTCTTCCCAGATATCCGAGAGGGAAATGAACATTTCAGGAATGCAGGTTCTTGTAATACATCCGTGGTGTAGGATGTATGGAGTACACCCATCAGATGAAGTAAAGCTGAACAAAGGCAAACGAGAAAATAGAGAATAAATAGGAGATATAAAATCAAAAGTATAAAGAATAATCTTGAGGCATGCTGCATAAAAGACATGAAGTGTAGGCATGTTGTTTTAATACACATGACATATTACAGACTGGTGTTTTAATACACACGGTATATTACATGACATATTACAGACTGGTGTTTTAATACACATGGTATATTACATGACATATTACATTATAGACTGGTGTTTTAATACACATGGTATATTACATGACATATTACATTATAGACTGGTGTTTTAATACACATGGTATATTACATATTACATGACATATTACATTCTAGACTGGTGTTTTAATACACATGGTATATTACATTACATATTACATTCTAGACCGGTGTTTTAATACACATGGGCGACAGTAGCTCAGGGGGTAGGGCTGTTGTCTGGCAACTGGAAGGTTGCTGGTTCGATCCCCGGCTCCGCCTAGCTAATTGTCGAGGTGTTCCTGAGCAAGACACCTAACCCTAACTGCTCCCGACGAGCTGGTTGTTGCCTTGCATGGTTGACACCGCCGTCGGTGCATGAATGGGTGAACGTGAGGCAAATGTAAAGCGCTTTGGATAAAAGCGCTATATAAATGCAGTCAATTTACATATTACATTCTAGACTGGTGTTTTAATTATTTTGTGCTGGGTTATAGATACCCAGCACCTGACATGGTCCAGCTGCCTCCTCTCTGGCTGTTCTAAAAGTCTCTGAGCTGCTCTGATCTGAAGAACTACTCAGGTTAAACATAGATTCTAAATGTACAATTAACTAATTTATGAATCACATTGTACATGATATTATATAACTATTATTGCAACTTGATGAAACTTGACAAAAAAATGTCCCTTACTGAAATAGTTAATTAGAAGATTGCATTGTCCTCCTTTATCATTTCCATGCCATTTTGTGTTCAAAGACACTTGTTTCTTCTCGTTTGTGAAATAAGAGATGCATTGTTTTGGTTGAAACAAGCAACCATTACAAGGAGAAAAATGCTTTGCTGCATGACTGGAGTGAAACCTGTGGCTTTGAGTTCACACAAAAATGTTAGTTTTGGAGTTTACCAGTTACACCATACTGCAAAGTTGTATGAGCTTTCTACGGTTCTGCTCTGTCCCAACTGTAAATCAAACATGTCCACTCTTGAGCTGAATATTCAAAACAGGTGACATTTTAGTCTGTTAAACAAGTCAAGGTCAACAGGTTTGTCTGTTCTGATGGTAAACCTCCACTCATTAGAATGAGACATACCTATGCACAGCCTTTTTAGATGGCTCACCTTGTCTTCATACATGTTTAACACTCACACACACTGTACGACATGACGCTAGAAGGCCTGAAGGGATCAAACTCAAATCAACAAAGGGTTTTGCACAAAACATTTATATTGCCAGTGCAACATTGCATCTTGCACCTTAAAATGGAGAAACAATGTATTATGTAGATCACATGACGTGACCTCCTCTGAAGTCATCGTTATCAACGTAACATGCATAGCTAACGCTCCGGCAATTCACAACAAACACATCAGCAAACGTGTCATATTACAAAGCATTTACCACGCAGAAGTGATGTAATCACACGGGTGAAGCACACAGTGTACTGTAACCCCAGATTCCCCCTTCTGGTGTAGTCGGTCACCTACATCTAGTCACAGGAGAAGACTGTGTTTAAGTTGCCTTGGAGGTTGACTTAAACGCATACTCCGTAGCGTGTGCAGTCAGTGTCCGACACATGCCCTTATCAGTTCTCCGTCCAACGGATACACAATCGATAGCTGGGCTGGAAAAGTGATAAGGAGATGTGAGAGACCGTAGTGCGGCAACCAACATGCAAACACACATTTCTACCACAAGTCACAAGGACATTCTACTGTGTTCACACACAAAAATGAACACACAAAATCCTCAAATGTGTGGAAAGTTCTCCAGCCAAAGATCTATCTGGGTACTCCGACTCATGCCCTCCGGCAATCCCCAGTAGGTTGTTGGTTCCATCTCCACTATCTCATTTCGTCTTCGTTGCAGAGGTGAGGATGCCATGGGGGAAAAAAACTCTCTGGATGTTTGTGGGCCTCTTCGGCTTCAGCCAGGCTTCAACCAGGCTTCAGCCAGGCTCTGGTTTGGATCCCAGTGGCCCACTGTCAGTGACTTCACTCTCAGACTGCCAGCACACATTTGAGACACACCCCATCGGATGAGTTTTATTTGGCCACAGCCCCGCCTGGCTCCTCCGCCATTCCTCCTCTGCCATTGGCTGAAGCTCTGTAGGCTCCCATACCTGCCCCCTAGGGCCTGTGGGACGCCAGCCAATGACTTCTTCCAGATGTCAATCACGAAGAGATCAGCCAGTAGGATGAGAGGCCATTCTTGGCGGCTGCGTCCCACACAGGTGTGGCAGCAGAGAACATTCCAGTATGAGCATAGCTGTCAGCCGCATTCAGCCCGTATTTATCTGCTCTCTGAACCGGGCCTCAGCTGACCACTCACTCACCCCTGCTCTCCTTCAGGGACCTTCAGAGAAGGAAGTACATCTCTTACGTTTTTGTTAGTTTCGCTTTGCTCCCTGATTTCACCACTCTCTCTCTCTACACAGTTGATTTACACACCAGTGTGTCATTCCATCTTCAGCTGGGGTAGTTCACTTTCACTGACAGGCACAGATATCAGAATGCCACTAATGATTTACTAAGTACTTGACCTAAGCCCCATGTTGAGTTCACGTATCGCAGTGGGCTGGAGGCCTGTGTGAGCGTACAGGTGCATGCATGGCATGCGATCCCCCACCACCCCAACGAAGAACATCCGATCAACATCAGGAAGGCTCAGTGGGAATGTGTGTAAACTACAGTACTGTGTAGGCTGTTGCTGTGGTATGCACCATGCCCTCTCTCCCTCTCCCCCTCCCTCTCTTTCTATCTCTATTTATTTCTCCCCTCTGTCTTTGTTTATTTGTTCGTCCGTCTCTCTCTTGCTCTCTCAGTCTCTCACCCTGCTTTGTTTTCATGTGGTCTGTGTGCTTGTCTCCTGTCCCCGTTTTCTTCTGAAACTCTTTGGGTTTTGTGTGCATGCAAATCTCTCCTTTTCCCTTCCCTAGTCCCTCATTTGTGCTCACTCTCCTGACTTGCTCCGCTCTATTCTCTCTTTCTCCTCCCATACTTTAACCTTTCACTATTTACCTCTTTTCATGTCTCTTAATCCCCTCCTTTCTCTCCCTCCCTCCCGTGTGTCTGCTGGAGAGCGGAAGGCAGGTATACAGCCTGCGGTGCCCCAGGCTGCAGAGGGAATGCAGGTTTGCAGCATTCAGAGGGCCCTGTGCGGAGCCAAACAGCCCATGCTGCCATTAGCTCTCTGGGGGAGCGAGTCTCGGCATGCGATGTGCTTCTTCACTGCCGCTGCCAACGGTGACGAGGCTGCTCGCGGTCGCAGGTCGCCCTAACGCTGCGATAACATTGCTTTTTCTGATTTTTGAGGAGGTGAGGTGTAGTGAACATGCGCCAGGGATGTATATCTTATATCTTGTATAACATATCTTGTATAACAGCAAACGGTGCAGGACAATAATAATAATTAAAGCTGACAGGTTTGGCACCTCAGGCAGGTAGAGGTATAGATGGCATACACACCACATACACCACACATATACACATATACACACACATATACACACAACACACACACATGCACACACCACACACACACACACGTATGAAGCAGCAGTTGGCAGAGGGCCAGGTATATAAGCATAACCAGCCTGGATAAGTTGTATGACGACAGCTTCCATTCTTGTTGGTTTTGCTCGTTATCGTCTCTATTTCCAACCTTGCTAAAAAAGAGATCCTCTGTACTTCCAGCACGTCTGACTCTGATACAATTATCTCATACACTCAATCCTAAATACATATAAAGAGAGTAAGATTTCATTGAGCAACAGGGTTATGAAGGTTCATATCCTGGCAGCTTTACAACAATGTTGTGTAAAATCCACCTCAGCTATCTTTGTGATGTGTATTCAAAAATATGTAGTAGTGTAATACAGACTGATGTTATCCTCTGAGTGGCATCCATGTTATAATAGCCTAATAACGAACAGAGTTATCATAACATTCCACAACAGCCAAGAGGTGAATGAGCTATATTATATATTATGAGTTATATTTCCTCTGGTCTTTTGTGGAAATAATCTAACGTGGAATGCTCACACACAGGAAATGCCCACAAGCTAAGGAGTTGCAGCAGTGACGGAAAATGGTTGAATATTATCATGATCGATATAACTGTGAACTGATAGTCTCACTCATTTAAATGAATTACCTCAATGTGTTCTAGTCAGTGATCGCTGACCAGCACTACGCAGCACTGAGTGTTTTTGTGTGTGTGTTTAAATAAATTAATCAGTGTTGACGAGGCTGACGATTTAGATTTGTTCCACCTGGTCGTTTCTTCTGGGCTTCACCTGAACTACACCTGAATACTTCACATTACAAACACAGAACACAATATTCAATATTCCTTTCAACGTACATTTGGGACGACGCCCTATATTTAATGTTTGGACCGACTATCCGACTATAAAGTGTGCTTCAGTCTAACCCGATATTAAATCCTGGAACCCCGTATCTCCTGCACCTCCGGTCTGATGACTTGTTGATCTTTTCTGTTGCGGTGGTGGTGGTTGTGCGTATAGACGGCGGACGCCCGTGAGAACGCCGGGGGTTCGAGGCGTAGGGGAGGGTTTACAAATGGCCGTTGCTAGTGATGTCTGATCCCCCCGCGGCGGTGTTCTGTCGCCGGGAATGAAGACGCCGTCGATGGAGCGTACGGGCGAGAGCGCGGCTGCTGACTCAGCAAGGCTGTCTGGCTGGCTTAGCGCTCGCTGCACTACCCCTCCGCGGACCAGCCACACAGACCGCGGCGCACTCAACGATACCGCAAGTGTGCACGCACACACGTACACACACACGCACGTGCAGACGCGCGCATGCATGCATACACACACACACACACTCACAAACACACACTCCGCCCAGCTCTATTAATAGACAATAATCAATATTCCCATCAGAGCACTTATTTAGAGCTCAACCCCAACGTGTTATTTAGTTTTCCTTCTCATGTGAATCAGCGGCAGCAAAGCAACACATCTACAGTGAGCAGTAGGCCTACTGCGTGCTCTTCTCCAACGGGTTGCCAGACATTGCTCTGACACCCGGCTGTTTTCCGGCCGGGCGGGCGTCCTGCGGCTAATGCTTTGTGATGTCTTGGCATCCCACGGAGAGAGGAAGGGCATGGCTATCTCTGCAGCCTTTTGTTGTGTGATTATGTGTGCTGCGTTTCCCGCGGCGACGGGGGCGGTGTGAAAGTCTGCCGCTGAACCAACAGGCCGGG
>OMKP01083063.1:0-12741 GCA_900302375.1 Bathygadus melanobranchus | reverse complement strand
TCAGATAATATATATAATATATATAATACATATAATACATATGAAAAGTATCATTTGCTCAGAGTCCGGAGACAGTTGTGGTTCGGTCCGGATCCGGACCAGAGTCCGGACTTTGAGGATGCTTGGCATACGGTCTTTGATCGGACTTCGGTGAAAAAATATTCAGCTGTCCACTCTTTATTAAAAACTCGGCACTAGCGGAGCGACTTTTCTTTTCCTTGGTCCATTCATTGTTAAATTAGGGTGACTCAATGCAATGGCAAACACGAAGAGTGGATATCTGTGTGTAGAGATGATAGACTCTTAGGCTTTAGCAACGGTCGGTAGTGTTTGGAGTGCGCCATCTAGTGGAATCAACTGAAACGCAGGGTATTGCAGAAAAAAGACGAAATGAATGCTGTCTTTAGGACAATTTTGTAAATCCTAGACGGGCTGTTTAATCCGGCCCGTCTAGGATTTACAGGGTCGTATGTGGCCCGCGGGCCGTAGTTTGCCCACCACTGGTGTAGGGTGTGTGTAGTGTGTATATGATGTGTGTGTGTGTGTAGTGTGTGTGTAGAGTGTGTGTATATGTGTGTAGAGTGTTGTTACCAGGGTCAGGGTACACTGGGGTGCTCTCAAACAGCACAGTAGTGGCTCCGTTACAGAGAGGTCCGTACACCACGTAGGAGTGTCCTGTGATCCAGCCGATGTCTGCCACACAGCCAAACACATCACCAGGCCGGTAGCCAAACACACACTGCAGAGACACAACACACACACACTGTAAAGAGACAGAACGCACACTAACAAGGTACCTCGTCAGAGTGAACCTCTGTTAATGGTTTGATTTTCTGTGGAACCGCCTGTTCTCGCTCTGATAAATTCATAGAGAATTCAGTTCAACTTCCAACAGAACGTCTCTCTCTCTCTCTCCATTTCTCTCTGTCTCTCTCTCTTTCTGTCTGTGCCTACAAATCTGTTTTCTTTCTCTTTCTCCCATCTCTGGACCCCCTCTTTGTTGTCTCTCTTCATTTTTCCATCCCCCCACGTTCTCTCTCCCTCCTCCCCCATTTTCCCACGCTCCTCCTCCTCTCCTCTCTCCTCTCTCTCTCTCTCTCCTGGCCAGGCTACAGTAGACTCTGTTATTAGAAGATAAAGCAGCTTTTGCTGGCAGTTTTCTCCAGACTGGTCGCGTGCCAGGCCAGACCAGGCCGGGCTAGAGGCCAGGGCCTGTTAGTTATTTATAATCTTATAATCTGCTTTGGAAATTAGCAGCAAAATTATGTTTTTGCTGAATTATTATCACCAACACCATGTCAGCTTTAGGATTTCCTGTCAAAGCCAAAACAAAAACACACACACACACACCTCATGCACAGATCTGGGATAAGCAGATGTGCTTCTATTGTTTCCGTTGTGTGGTGTCTCCTTAGAAAAGCTATTATTTGTTAGTCTGGTGTGGAAGTTAGTTTTCTGTACATCTTTGTGCTGGGGAAAGAGGCAAAGTTGTTTATTTGATATCTGTACAGCTAGAAAGGGTTCAAGAGTTTTGTTTGATGATGCAGGGAGTTTTTAGCTCAGCAAAACTCACTGTGAATGGCTGTGGTATATGGTGATCGTTAGCAACATAGCTTTCATATCTCAGGTTATTAGAGGGAGTGTTTATGATTACTGTCTAATTATTATTCAGTGAACTATATGTTCTGAACTCCTGAACCAGCAGTCAACCTCTGAACTCCTGTTCAGAGGTTGGCTGCAGTTCTTTTAATATAGAAAAAACAAGACATAAATTAATCGTTTCAGACAGATTACAGTGTGTGTGTGGATGTATCTTTGGATGTTCAAACCTGAATTTTAGTTTTTAATGACTATATCCATTCAAACTGTAAACTAAACTTAGATAAACTAAGAAACTAAGATAAACTAAGCTTGAATAGGATAAGATAACATGACCTAAGAAGCAAAACTAGGCTAAGCAGCTAGCCTGCAGGCAGTGTACCTGGTGTGTGAGCGCAGCGTACACCAGGTATCCGGCCTGCGTGTGGACGATGCCTTTGGGTTTCCCTGTGCTGCCGGAGGTGTACAGCATGAAGAGGGGATCCTCGCTGTCCATTGGCTCTGGGGGGCAGTCAGCTGACTCCCGGCCCATCGCCTGGTGCCCAGAACAACACCGCGAACCACAAGTTTAACAACAATAACTTAACATCTACACTAAAACCATAGCTACCTGGTTAACAACATAACACTACAACCATAGTTACCTGGTTAACAACATAACACTACAACCATAGTTACCTGGTTAACGACAACATAACACTACAACCATAGTTACCTGGTTAACAACATTATAACACTACAACCAGTTACCTGGTTAACAACATTATAACACTACAACCATCGCTACCTAATTAACAACAACCTACCAACCTCCTCTAATAGCAGTAATAACAATCCTAATACTACTACTAATATTACTACTAAGACTTCTATAGGAGGGTTTCATAATATAATATAATATAATCGGAATAATAACAAGTGAAACCTTCCTGTTACTACTCCTAATAACAGAAATCCAGCACGACTGAACTGACTTAAAACGCCAACCGACAAGCGCAAACTAGTGACTTCACCTCCTCCAATGGGACGTCCAGGTCCCCCAGGGGGGTGGGGCTACTGGTGCGCCGGGCCACGAAGACGTGTTTGACAGACGGACAGGCCTTGACGGCCGCGTCCACTGTGCTTTTGAGGTCGATGGTACGGCCACCTCTCACTGCTTGGTTACATGTCACCACCACCTTGCACTGAGCTGCACGGCAGAGAGGGGCACCGTTACAAAGCACTGGGTGTTTAGTACACTTATGAAGAAGATAGTCGGTCAAACTGTCTGCTTATTAAGTATTATTGTTGTATTGTTGTTAAGAGTTTAGTATTTGTTTAGTTTGTTAAATCAAAACAACAACTGTAACTTATTCCACTCTATTAAACTCACTGTCTATTCATTGAATATTTATTATATATATATATTTATTATAATATTTATTAGGCTCTCTGTTTCGAAGATAAAGAGGTTCATTTACAAGGTTCTTTTGTATATATGGTTGTTTTCTCAATATATACATGTATATATACATGTATATATACATGTATATGTATATGAATACATAATAATATGGTTTGGATAAACCTTTGTAACATCCCACTCCTCTTCCTCAGAATGTTGTGCGTCTTCGTCGTTGCAGAACCGCGCAACAACACTTTCATTTGTAGTGTCTAGCTTTCCAGCTTCATCCATAAGACAAATACCATTAAAAACACTTCTGCTGCCATCTTCATCCAGATACCTTCACTTAAATATTTGTTAGCATAACATAACTTTATGTGTGTTAGTGATTAAAATCTTGTTTGAGTATGAGTATGATAAATGAAGTGTGTCAGTAGTTCACAGACGAGGAACCCAGCTGGTGTCAGATGAGAGCTCCACGTCGACAAGAAAACCCACAGAGGAGTCAGTCCACATATGGCCTGAGTCCACATCCGATATGAATGCCAAGAGAAAAATGGACGAGATTCTGCTCTGCTTAAAGGGGAAGCTCTGCTATGAGCAGTTCCTGAGTTATGTAAGAAGTGTATGAAGGCCCGAAAGTCTTCATACAACTCCCTGTTAGATTATCTTTCTCCTAATCACTCAATGTTCTTCGTTTAGTCCAACTCAAATGTATTTCTTTGAAACTACTTCTTGTTCATGTTGTGTTGTCAAGCACTTATTATTGCTGTTTTGCGTGAGACGCGCTCTATAGAGTAAGTTTGATTTGATTTGATAAAGTACTGTCCCTTGACCTGATCTGTCGTCCACACAGAGGAAGGTCAACCATGCCAAGACCTCCTACATCCACAACATCCTAGAGACCTGAGGGTGGTAGTAGCTCAGGAGATAGAGTGGGTTGTATGGCAACCGGTTGCCGGTTTAATCAACGCCTCCTCCTAGCTAAGTGTCGAGGTGTCCCTGAGCAAGATACCTAACCCTAACTGCTTCAGACCAGTGCTATATAAATGCCATTCACCTGGAGATCATGTGACCCACAGATCTTGTGATTATTCATTATTATTGCCTTCATGAAATATGAAACAATGGCTGGGTGTTTCATGGATGGACAGAAGGAGGGATGATGGATGGATAGACGTCCAGAAGGATCCTGCTTGTTAGATGAATAGTTTCCTACATGGGGACATTCTGCCCTTGTTGCTTTCTCGTTTCGGACCCATTGTTATCTCCATGGAAACCAAAGCAATGTTTCCGTGTAAACAGGTTACATAACGGCAGGTCACGGTGTCATGTGACTGATACCACTCTAACCTTGAGGTGGTTATGTGGCTGCATGCCAGTGGGAGGGCATGTATAATGTAACTTAAAGGTTACACACCATATATAGTATTTAGTAGTAGTTTTCAGATAGAGTGAATCTATACTGAGGTTGTAGCAGCGTTGTAACAGTCTGACAGTAAAAACAGTAATAATGACAAAATGTCAGAATAAGGAAGCAGCCTGACTTGTCTAGTGAATCAGTAAATACCATAGACAGTATATGAGAAATATGTATATAAGAGACGTAGTCATGTGACGTCATTGGTTGGTGGACTACCGATTTGAAGAGTTTGGCATTCCGCCGTTGCCATCTTGGTTTTTTGCAACCAGCAGACAGAAGTGACGAGAGGGTGGTGTGTCTTTTAGTACAACCGAACACTGAACAAGACATTTTTAGGCAACCAAAATGTAACAATTAGCTTTCATGAACTGAAAACACACTGTGGAAGGGTCAAAGTTGACTTTGCTTCTTGGAGAAAGAATGCAGGTTTAAGGCACTTCCGCATTGTCTTCCATCTTTAGACCCGGTGTTTGTCCCTTGGCCAATACCAGTCGTGTTCCGTTGTATTGAGTGAGCTTTGTAAAGCTTTACAGACAACCAATCGTTTTATGATCACCACCTCCTCATCGCTCCTCCTTCTCAGGAGTTCTCAAACGTTTGCATCTTGGGACACAGAAGACAATTTCAGAATCTGGGAACCGAGCCACCAAAAAAAAAAGAAAAATGACTAAAGGATCTGAGCCATTTCTGGTGTGCTCAGAGGGTTCTACGTGTTGCCAGCCAGTGACCCGTTTTGGGTCCCAACCCACAGTTTAGAAAATGCTCCTCTACACGTGCCAAGTCCTCACCGTCCTGGATCCTGCCAGCCAGCGCCTCTGAGCTGAAGCCGGCGAACACCACGGTGTGCACCGCCCCGATCCGTGCGCACGCCAACATGGCCACCACGGCCAGCGGTGAGACGGGCATGTATATGGCCACCCGGTCTCCCTTGTGGACCCCATGTGTCTTCAAGGTGTTGGCGAGCTGGCAGGTGGAGTCCAGCAGCTCCCTGGGGGACAGACCACAGAATAGAGGAGACATGGCTCACACTAAATACCCCGGTATTCTTACAACTAAATCTAAGTTGGCGTGTTCGTGACATCTGGTCTCACCGTGACTCTCATCATTAAAAAAACAGCCCACACATCGCAGGGACTATATTGTACTCTGTGGAAATCACTGTGTTTGACAACGCAAATAGCGATTTTAAGTATACCGGGGCCTTTAAAGAGCAAGACAGCACTAATGTCAATCTGCAGTAACAGCACATTTACATTTACATTTAGAGCATTTGGCAGACGCTTTTATCCAAAGCGACTTACAAAAAAGTAACACATTTGTCGAAAGAGGGAGACAACAATATATCGCTGAAGGTATAGTACAATTAGAACAGAACAAGTTTGAAGTATTCCTGGTTGGCAGGTCAATAGAACAAGTTTACAAGCTTACAATTGCTAGGTTGGCTCCTTACTGTACAACAGCAGGTAGCCAGTACAACAGCAGGTAACAGCAGGTAGCCAGGACAAGCTAAGTTTTATTTCAAGTGCTGGGACATACCAGCATACAAGATCCTACAAAGTGCCAGGACATACAAACATGGAAGTGCTAAGGATCCAGGAGGGGTGGGATCCAAGTGTTCAGGTGTACTCTCCTATGGTCAAACACTGGTAACTTTGTGGTAATCAATGGTGATTTCTGATTGACCCAAATTATTTATTAAGTACTCCTACTGTAAACGGTATTGCAGGTGACCTCATCTGGGACTAAAATAAGCCAATCAGCAACAACCAGCAATATCCTGCTTATTGTTTACTGTAACACATTAGCACTTTGTAAACAATGCTTTTAAAAGTTTCTTAAGTTATTGATATTATTATTGATATTATTATAGTTAGCGTTAGGGTTAGGTGAACAGGCCTGGGATGGTATTGGCAGGAGCATGTCTGTAAACATTCCCTGAGGAGGGAAATGTAAACGTTATATTGGTTCCAGACCTTCCGGAACATTCCTGCAGTGTTCTTAGGCCAAGATGGCTTTTAGTCTCATCTGAGCAAAGTGTGTCTCGAGGTGTGTATAATGGGCCGCTGCATTACTGTCAGTACTGTGGTACTACAGTCAGTACTGTGGTACTAGTACTGTGGTATACAGTTATATGGTATACATATAACTATGTTGCATATGTTCCATGGTTTTCACACAAATACATGTGTTAGTATCCTACTTTGGTACTATTGTCCTGTTTTCCCTGTAGAATGTGTTATATATATATATATACTGTATATATATTTATGACTACCGATGCCGGTAAACAGCATGATGCAAGTCTAAGATAAGGAGATAAAGACAAGCTGAGGCTAACACTGTAAAGCCTTCTTGTCAGATAACGTCACATTGAGTCATGTAGCAGCTGCGATGTTAGTGAGAGTTTTAAGGAAATAAGGTTACTATGACTTAAGTGTTTACTTAGGTAATGTTTACTACTATTTAGTCATTTAGCAGGATAGTTTGGAGTGGTTTATTTTTCATAAGGTCAGTTGTATGAAGTGGGTTGGTCGTAGGGTCCTACCTGTATGTCACCTTCACCTCGGTGCCTGGCTCATCCCGCTCCCAGATCAGCGCTACCCGCTCTGGGTCACTCTGGACGTGCACGTCCAGGCAGTTCACTGTCAAGCACGCGCACGTACACACACACACACACACATACACACACACACACTGGTTTACAAAATCAGCCTATCACATTAGAAACGTAGTGAGAATGAAAGGTTTGATGACCAAATGAGACCTGGAAAAACTTCATGCTCACAAGTCTCTCTAAAAAAGCCGTTAGACAGCTCCAACTCATCTAGAATGCTGCTGTTAGAGTTTTAACGAAGACTAAGAAATTAGACACATTACTCCAGTGCTAAGATCGCTGCAATGGCTTCCTGTTTGCCAAGATCATTGAGTTTGAAATATCACTGGGCAAGGACCAATACATTTCTGTTCTGCTTGTGTCATGAGCCCACTAGAGCTCTCAGGTCATCAGGAGTCGGCCTGCTCACGTTTCCCAGGGTCCCAACCAATCACAGTGAAACAGCTTTTAGTTTTTATGGACCACAGCTCTGGAACAAACTTCCAGAACATGTGAGGTCTGCCTCAACACGTTATTCCTTTACATCAGGGCTCAAAACATTTATGTTTATTTTGCCTTTTTTATTTCTTGTATTTGACATTTCTCATTTACTTGTTTTCCTCTGTTAAACACTATGCATGGTATTGTGTTTGAATGGTCCTATATAAAGACACTAGCTTGCCTTGCCTTTGTTTAGTAAAAATACCAAAACAAGTTTCGTTTTCAGTTTCTATGGGGCTTGGATTGCGTGTTGTCACACGTTTTACTATGCACGTTGTGTGAAACTAGGCGTCAATTAACGAAAAGTATATCTGGAAGTAGAACCTATTCACACGCATTCGAGCAACACAATCTAAGTGTTCTTGATCATGTTATGCATTTTAATTGTTCAACAACAACCCAACCAAACCTTACCGGACACGTTCAGCCGTCCCCCCAGAAACCATCTAACTTGACCCTTGAACATATCGCAGTCCTGGACCTGCTCGAAGGGCTTCATCCAGCTCAGTCTCTCTTGTGCGATGGAGCCCCAGAAGGTGTCCGGGTCCTTCAGGGACAACTGCTGCAGCTCCGGGTATGAAAGCCCCGCTAGTGTCGCACTCAATGTCGGCGAGAAGGTCTTGTTGTCTCCGCCACGTCGGAGGCTCGTGGAAATCTCTCTTCTGTTACATGAAAGCGGCTGTAGACCAGCAGGGATAGAGACGCTCCTCCGGCTGAACGTCCTGAACAAAGCACCCCGTCTACTGAGGAGGGCAGCCATCGTCGGATCCTAAGCACCCCGGACCCGGGCGTCTTGATGAACAGCTGTGTGTCGCTGCAGTAGACTATGGTGATGGGGAATGTGTGTGTGTGTGTGTGTGTGTGTGTGTGTGTGTGTGTGTGTGTGCGTGCGTGCGTGTGTGTGCGCGCGCGCATTAGTATGGGTGTGTAGGACCTAGTGGTGTCTTGAGGTGTCGGATGACGTCTGAAACACCTTGTATTGTACTCAGCCGCCTCAGGGTGTGCGTGTTCGTGTGTGTGCGTGGTCTGAAAAGATACAGTATGAAAGCATACCAGTATAAAACATGCCTACTAAAAGGCAACACGACGAGCGATAGATAGGCCTGTCTATATAAATAATTATTAAAAATATGAAAAGTGAAAACTAGTTTGGGAGGTTTTAACGGCGCTACAATTTCAGAGTCTACAGCGTCCCCGTATGGACTAAACGTGAATGACAGGTCAAAACCATGAAATACTAGAGCCACTCATTTAATCCCAGTTTATAACAGAGATGGTGGCAGAGGTAGATCTGGTTATTATAGACGTTATGTTTGGCCTTCTGATACAATGAAATTAGTTATTAGGTATTTTTATTACGCTTGGAAATAACAACTCGGATGAAATATCCTTATTTTGATGTCAGTGGAAATATCAGGCCTACTTGGTTTAGCAGTAAAATGATGTAATCTGTAAACGCTGCCGCCTATGGACGTAAATGGCAAACTGTGAAATAAAACCAAAATAATCCGGAAAATGTAATCTTTATCTCCCCATCTGGATTAGTGGTAAAACACGATGATGTGCCATGAGTCGAGTACAACCCGAGTAAATGGTTATATTCCACATTGGATCAGTTTACGGTATTGTGTTTCACGTCAAAACAGGATTCACGACGAGGTACTGTCTGGATTACAAACACATGAGACACACACACACACTCCACACACAACATAACACACACATCACACATAACACAACACCAGAGACCCCCCCCCCCCACACACACACACACACACACACACACTAAAACAAAAGATAATGATGATAATAATGATAATACTAATACTACTAATACTAATAATAATAATAATAATAGTAACATTTAGAATTATCCTCATGTGAACAATCTGTGATCATGTGAAATCTGTTTTTAATGTGCCAGGATGGGTACTTAAATACATTCAATTATAGATAAATTAAATAATAATTAAATAAAGTTTTATAGTGCTTTGCAAAACAACAAATGATCTCATAACATTGTCAGGGCTCCTTGATCTAATGGATTGCCTCTCCATTAACAAGCACAAGAGCTGATTATATTGACAGCTTGTGATGCTTTAAGAGCTACATTCACATGATTGTGTTTGACAGATAACATGCTAATAGAGCTCGTGACCTGTGGTCTTAACGGCCCTACAGTCAGGTGTCTCTAAACCCTGTTGGTTTTATATTGTCTCAACTTAATCTGTTTGTTCAATCAGGACACCAACCATCATCCCTCATTATGCGGGACACTAATATGTAACATGACATACATTTCATCATCAATAGTTTAGGTCAACTCAAATGATGCGTTAACATGAAAATGAGAATGTGAGAAAATATGTTGAAATGGGTTATTCATGGACACTGACTGCACATCATAATTAGACAAATATAAAGTCTGTAGAAGAGACAGCAGCGATGGGGCTTTTGTTTTGAAAATACATTTATTAAATAAAGACAGAAGGCAGAAAGAAACATGTTGAGAACATGCTGATCGTTTTCAACCTAAACCATTTCTATATTTTCTGCAGCTTTTCATTAAAAATGTACACCTGCAGAAGGATACTACTATATTTATTCTCTTATATTTGTATTTTACATTCCTCCTTTGTTTGTAATGATATTTAATGATCCTTTGAATGTTTTTACATGTGATATCGTCCTCTGTAAAGCCCTATGAATGGCCTTGTGTTTGAAGGGCTCTTTATGAATGATCCTGCCTCGCCTGAAACACGTTTGGCCCACACTTTAGCATTAAGTGTTGCTCTAAAGAGCAGTCCGATCACCCACAGATTAATGTGTCGGTCCAAACATTATTCATCTGGAAAAACATTCTGGTCGCAGTTTTTAAAAAACACACATCCATCCATGTTCTGAAAACAATATGAGATTATGTGAGAAGATCAGATGGGATTAGATGAGGAAGGGGAGAGAGTGGAGAAGCAATTACGTGATTAAGCAGCCATTAGCTGGGTATTAGAAGTCATTATTACAGCAGGCTGGCCCAGATCAGCGTCTTCTTTGAAAAACACAGATATTAAAGATATAAATATCACATCTTAAGAGCACCATTGCTTGTTTTTCTCCTGGAGAGAAGAGCTGTATGGTCGCCATGGCGACACTCATCCGTTCAATTCAATTCAAATGCCAAGAGGTAAGATATGAAATGATAACTATATAGTCCATGTATGATGAGATTCCCTGGTCAGCAGGCAGGAGCGTGTGTATTAGTCTGTACTTGTGTAGCACGATGGCG
This sequence comes from Bathygadus melanobranchus, assembly GCA_900302375.1. Taxonomy (NCBI): domain Eukaryota; kingdom Metazoa; phylum Chordata; class Actinopteri; order Gadiformes; family Macrouridae; genus Bathygadus; species Bathygadus melanobranchus. Next base: position 1,958 of record OMKP01083063.1, on the reverse strand, counting down.
ATGATGATGCCAGCGCATATGGTATTAACAGTGGTTCCTCTTCCTGCGCTGTTGATGTCACACACGTGGTTCAACCGCCTCGCCACCAGGTCGCTCGGCGGCGTGCTTGTTGGTCATGTGATGCCTCGGGTTCCTGTAGCTCCTCCCACACACAGAGCACAGCTGTGTCTCCCCGCGGCGGGTGGTCCGGTGGGCCCTCAGCCACTCCGCCTGCATGAAGCCCCGCCCACAGAGCAGGCAGCCAAACCGCTTCATGGCGTTGTGCGCCGCAGTGTGGTGTCAGGTGACCGGCCTGGTGGAAGGCACGTCCGCACACCTCGCAGATCAACTGCTTGTCTGCATGGGTCTGCTGGTGGGTCCTCAGTTGGCCAGCGGTGGTGTAGGCCTCGCCGCACGCCTCGCACCCCAAGCTGCGCTAGCCGGTGCTGTCCAGCCGGTGGTGGCGGTCACGGTGTGGTTTGTGGCTGAAGGTTTTGGGGCAGTAGTCGCAGTCGTGTGGCCATTCCACCAGGCCATGGCCGTGTCTCTGGTGCTCTCTCAGGCCCACCGCGGCCGAGAAGGGCAGGCCACAGATCTGACAAGCGTGCTGAACTCTGGTCACCTTGGTGAGGCTTATCTCCACCCTGGCAATGGCGTTCTTGTTCTTGGCGGTTCGTCTCCTTGAAGCAGAGCCAGGCAGCGGGGGGGCACGGTGGACATAGCGGTGGTCCAGGTGGATGGATGGTAGAGCACTCCTCTTCATCAGGAGGAAAAAGGAGGAGGAGAAGGGTCCACCACTTTGACGGCTGAGTCTGGGAGCAGCAGAGGAAGCAAAGAGATTAAACCTGCTTGTCTTTAAACTCAGGTAACGAACGTTACAGGAGCTGAACTAACCCTTGATGGTATTGTACTTAGATATGTGCTTAGAATGTGCTTATGAAGTGTGTGAATGTCTGTATTTACACATCCAGACCAGTACTATTTGCGTTGTAGGTTTGGCCTGGTTCTGGGGTGGGTAGGTGTGGGTTGGAGATGACCAAGAGGTTCTGGAAGGTTCTGTCTGGGGTGACTCACCCTGTAGAACTGTATACATTAAAAAGTGTGCGACTGTTCCTGAAAATTACCACTAGTCCTATAACTAAGTAAATAATCTGCTGTATCCATTTGAATTAGTAGGCGAACTATCTACTATATTTTTGCTCTGAATGATAAAAAATTAATTACAGGCAAATCTGTTGGCTGTGTGGTTTTTAAGATTACAATTTTATTTCGCTGTCAACACAACAGAGCCTTTACTTTGAAAGACTTTGACTATTCGCTAACGGCTCCGGTGTCGCCTTACCTCGTGTTCAGCCGTGTTATGGCTCTCTGTATAAACTGTAACCCCTAACTTAATATCGGCTATAATATCCTTTCCACGCGCATTCATATAGCAACAACTTGTGTTTGTAAGAGTTGTAAACTGAGCATCTTAGCATCAAAGAGGATAGCTTCTTTCAGACCAGAAGCGTTAGCGTTTCACACACCGTGACTATTTCCGGTAAAACCGGAATGACGTACTATGCATGAAATGAAGAAGAAATTGCACACAAAAGTGTATAGAAATTCTCTCTCAAATAATAATCTAATCTAATAATAAGAATAACAACAACAACAATAGGGGCATGGTGGCTCAGTGCGTAGCACTGTTGCCTCACAGCAAGAAGGTTGTGGGTTCAAGTCCCGCATGGTGCAACATGTCGGGGCTGGTTCCTGGGCCTTTCTGTGTGGAGTTTGCATGTTCTCCCCGTGTTCACTCGGGTTCCCCCATAGAACCCCACAACAAAAACATGCAGAAGAACAGATTGCTCTTCAGTGAGCGTCTTGGACTTGGTCCCCGGGCGCCTTACTGATGGCTGCCCACTGCTCCTGGCTTTCCCTGGGGGAGGATGGTCAGGATGGGATAAATGCAGAGAAGGCATTCCACCGGCGACGTGTGT
>OMKP01083060.1:0-18712 GCA_900302375.1 Bathygadus melanobranchus | reverse complement strand
AGGGAGGGAGCAGAGAGGGAGGGGACATTTGTTTGGTTGTTTAGTTTCAAAATCTTGAATCGTACCTACAGCAACTTTAAGACAACACACGAAAGCGAGTGAGCACTAAATCACTCTCCTCAGAGAGCACATTCTGCAGGCTGTGGCTCTGCATGCTGAAGACACCACAGCAGGGGACGATGAGAAGACAATGACGTGATCAGGCAGAAGACAGGCGACCATGGGTAACAAGTACTGGTAAGTCCTTTGGGTTTACATGTTGCGAGTGTTGGCGCCATGGCGACCTACACTTCTCGGTCCCTTTCATGCGTAAACGTCATAATACTCAGAAGTTCAAAATCAAATCTAAAACACACACACACATAGCCTCTGTCCTTGGTTCGGTTCCTCACAACATATCCGTGCACGTACCTTGTCAAGCGCGCACACACACACACACACACACACAGACAATGTCCGACTGCATATCCACCCCTCGTTACCTGTACCACAAACAAGAAACTGTGCTGGTCCTGAACAGTCCCTCCACCCCTGCCTCGACCGGCATACAGAGCAGTCACTCACTTCCTGACAGGCTGCGGTTTCATAGAACAATGAGTCGGCTCTTTGGGACTTGTTTTAGTTCAGGCTTACGGTCGGGGTGTTCGTAGGGCAGCCAGTGGTGCTTCGTGCCCTGGAACTCAAAGTGGGAGTTACGAAGCTGGCACTGCTGCGCTCGGAAGTCCTCATAGTGCTTCGGGCATTCGTCTGCGTTGCAGAGCTGATAGTCGTAGTTGATTCCCGGGCAGTCCTGCCCACCGTTGGAAGGCCTTTGGGAAACGGAACAAAATGTATCACGCCAGAGAACCGATCAAATGCTAAGTACTCTGAGAGGCTTAAGGCACGACACGGCACCAACGCGCTGGGAGAGAGTTGGGAAGAGACTGTCAGCAAGTGGTATAAAAAAGACCTATACATGAGGTGTATTATTTAATGCAATGGCGGCAAATGCTGATATGAGCACATTTTTGTCTTACATAAAAACCAAAAACCACTGAACATTTTGAACTGCAAGGACTCGCACATCGAAACGTGTTGCCCTGGTGTATCGGAGTGCAGAAGTCCATGAAAAAAAAGACTAGAAGAAAACTTTACAGATAGTTAAAGTGAGACAACGTTTCTTTTGGTCGGCCTGTCTGGCAGAACCAAGCCATCTCTTACGCTGGGTTGGTGCACTGGCGGGTACGAATACGGATCCCGCTTCCACAGGAGCGGGAACAGGCACCGTACTTCCCCCACGGCCCCCAGGACCCGTCCTGCTTCACCTGGCTGGGGTTCTTCCACATGCAGTGACCCTTGTAGCACCACTGAGAGGACGGAGAGAGAGCAGAGGATGTGTGGATACGATCAGACTAACGAACGAACGAGCAATCGGATCCATGCGATCCATCCAGCGTGAACTGGATGAGACGGAACAGGGAAACAATGACAACTGCAGATTAGAGTATCTGCCTGTTAAGCTTCAAGTGGTTCTTATCAATGAATCTATCAGACCCAGAGTTAGAGACCCAGAGAGTGAGACATTGGTGTGTGTGTGTTCCCTTCACTCGACTGACAGAAATGTTATGTCTGAAAAACACACCCTGTGAATTAATTCAATAGCATACGTATTCTATAATGACCTAGTTGATTCAGAGTGTGAAGGCAAACACATACACATACACACACACATATAGCATGCAGTGATTAAATCCTAACAGGACCAATGCATACAACACACACAGAATCACTAGGCGACAGTAGCTCAGGGGGTAGAGCGGTTGTCTGGTCACTGGTTCGATCCCCGGCTCCGCCCAGCTAATTGTCGAGGTGTCCCTGAGCAAGACACCTAACCCTGACCAGCTGGTTGTTACCTTGCATGGTTGACACCGCCATGGGTGAATGTGAGGCAAATGTAAAGCGCTTTGGATAAAAGCGCTATATAAATGCAATCCATTTACCAATCAGACAAAAGTAAAATCCAGTGTTTTTGTCTCCACCAATCAGTTTGTGTGGAGCTCCGTCTGGGCAGTGGTTGATGTTGATGGCTGCGTATGACTGAGGGGTTCATCTTCTTGGATACTTATAATATAACGCCACGTGTGTGTGTGTGAAGTTTCGCCTGGCTAGCAGTTGATTTTAATGTCGGTGACCAAGAGAGGTTTAAGCTTCTCGGGCCACGGTGCCGTGGGTCGTAAACATGGAGATAACACGTCCCCCCCACCTTCCGAGAACTCCTAAACACTTTTTTTAATCTCATAGTGTTCGAATTCGAGCTTAAATTCAATCAGGTTCCCTTACACTGCTGTATCTGCCGAGCCGTGCCAAAGCACTGAGCCATGCACACAGCTTTCCATTTCAAAGCCAATCTTAGCGCGCCAATAAACCCGACTTTACAGGCTGTGCGTGTATATGTGTGTGAGTGATTCTTTTTTACTCCAAAACTCCAGCGATATATTGTTGTCTCCCTCTTTCGACAAATGTGTTACTTTTTTGTAAGCGCCTGCCAAATGCTCTAAATGTAAATGTAAATGTAATGTCATCTTCCTCGGTTCTCAGGTGCGCGCGCTAACCTCATCTAGATTCTCCGCACTTCCAGAGGAATAATAATGAACAGAAAAACAACGTTCGCTCAGTGGCCGCTCCTGTTCGAGGGAGCGCTCGTGTAGCTTTACATGACACTGGTTTGAAACAAGCACAGAGAAAGGGAAGGGGTGGGGGCGGTGAACTCACTTTCCCAGGTGCACACTCAGTTCCGTCGAGGGGCGGACCCTTCTTGGTCTTGCAGAAGTAAGGGTTTTCTGGATGGCTGCACCACAGCTGCTTACACGGGTCAAACGTACGGAACTGAAAGGGACAAGAACAGATCATTCAATTGAATGGTGGCTGTGGGCAGGATATCTGGTAAACGGACTGCATTTATATAGCGCTTTTATCCAAAGCGCTTTACATTGCCTCACATTCACCCATTCATACACCGACGGCGGTGTCAACCATGCAAGGTAACAACCAGCTCGTCGGGAGCAGTTAGGGTTAGGTGTCTTGCTCAGGGACACCTCGACAATTAGCTAGGCGGATCGAACCAGCAACCTTCCGGTTGCCAGACAACCGCTCTACCCACTGAGCTACTGTCGCCCTCCTGGGTATTGTAACAGACTGTCACGGCATAATTTTCCCAGCAAGGTTACTGAATCCATAACACCTTACATGTGTTGTGTTTGTATATGTCTGTATACAGGTATGCGTTATGCTTTCTTCTCCTGCTATGTTGTTTATTTTGAACTGACGTACCACAAGTACATTCCGGGCGGCACTAGTTCAGGAGGTAGAGACGGTTGTCTGGCAACCGGAAGGTTGCTGGTCCCAGATCCCTGGCCCCTAGCTAATTGTCGAGGTGTCCCTGAGCAAGACACCTAACCCTAACTGCTCCCGACCAGCTGGTTGTCACCTTGCATGGTTGACACCACCGTCGGTGTATGAATGGGTGAATGTGAGGCAAATGTAAAGCGCTTTGGACAACCTGTGGTCTGGTAATAAATACTACCAGGCTATCATGGTTGGAGTGTATCGCCTCCAACTTGGAAGCGATACACTCTTGGGCAGTGAGGCAGGTTACGAACATAAAGAATCATACGTATTCTCATTACCTTTAAAACGTTCACTATTTAGTCATTTAGAAGACACTTTGATCCGGGTATGGGTCATTATGACTCCAGATCATCTTCTCTCGTCGTCTTAGTGATTTGGCAGACAGTACATGAGTCTGATGAATGTCGGTTTGGAACGAAAACATGTTATTTACTAACTGTCAGTTAGCCATGTGCATATTATTTTGCTTCTCACATTCAGCAGTTTTCTTTCCTCAGCCAAAATATTTACTTTCACTTTGAGATTTTTGGGGATCGTTGCCGCTAAACATGCTTGATGTGATACTTGAGTGAAAATTGCAAAATTATGGTGATATAAAAGCGTTGTATGCTGGCTACCTTGCTGTTTTACAGTAAGGGTTCAACCTAGCAATTATAAGCTTGTAACTTGTTCTATTGACCTAACAATCAGGAGATTGAAACTTGTTCTATTCTAATCTTACTGCATCGTCAGCAATATATTGTTGTTTCACTCTTTCCACAAATGTACGTATTGTAAGTCGCTTTGGATAAAAGCGTCTGCCAAATGCCCTAAATATAAATGTAAATGTAAACAGAGTGTAATGTAGGGACGATATCCTTTTGTTCGGCAGTATTTTTGAACAAATGTATAATAAAAAATCTGTATAGTTGATTAAGTCATTAGATGTGAGCTGTTTGTAGACATGCCTGCTTGTTCATAACCCTGAAGAAGGAAGTGAAATGTCACCAGGGCATTCTTTGTTGAATTGGAAATCCTATTAGTTGTAATTGAAAATCAATTTCCTTTTTTTAAATGATCCCCTGTGTGACACATCCTATGATGAGATGATGAGATGAATAACCCTTCAGGACGACCCTTATTTTATAATGCAACAACAACAAAAGAACTTAAGTAAAAGATGCTGCTCCTGAACACTGAAGACATTAACCAATGCCCAAAGGCTCGGTGTTATGTGCTCCCCAGAAGAATTAGAAACTGACATCTCGCTGGTCGTTGTGATTGCTTCCAATTGTCTGACAATTGGCAGCTCAGATTAAAATGGAAATTTGATGACCTAATGTCACTCTTGTTGCTCAAATAAACATATACCTTATTCCCCTTCTGGCTTCCTAGTCTTAAACCATCGCTGAGAATTTCTATTTAAAAACCCCACTTTGTTTGGATGTTGTTCCAACAGCTGGTGAATTCAGAAAGATAAAACCTTTAGATGTGAAACAATGTCAAAAAAATTCCCCCGTCTACACAATTTCGGCGATTTCAACGGACAACGTTCCTGTGAGAGTGTGTAGGAGGAAGTGCCAGTTGAAAGCATTTGTCACACTGATGGACGTGTTGACTCCCAGAAAACTCCATAAAAAAAACCCTAATGTCAGTGTTAGTCAATCTACTTCTATTTCCATGCCTGCGTTATGTCAAAGTTTTAGCATGGAAAATACAGAAAATAATAATAACTTTGATAACTTGCAATGGGTTTTCCATGGTAATGTATGTTTTTTTAAAAACAATAGTTCAAATCTTACTGAACTGTCAGCGATATATTGTTGTTTCCCTCTTTCAATAAATGTACTTATTGTAAGTTGCTTTGGATAAAAGTGTCTACCAAATGCCTTCAATGTAAATGTCATGTTCAGTGTAATGTAGGGACGATATCCTTTTGTTCGGCAGTATTTTTGAACAGATTATCAATTTACATATTTTCCAGGTTCTTAACAGTTGCAAACTCTTAACAGTTACAAACTGTCAAGAAGAAAAGTAGTTTGTGTAAAAATGAGGGGATAAAGAACAGATAATGTCTAGCGCAGGAAACATGGCGGTCTCCTCTTGTTCTTGTATTTTGACTTCTGGTGACAGAACATTAGTCGACCATCTGCTCACAGAACCAGGTAGCTGGTGTGAGAGATGTTCTCCAGCAGTCAGGGGGTTATTTACAGCAGGCTCTCTGTTCCTCTGTGTTTGCTCTGAAAACACATTAGGGGATACTATGGAAAACACACATTTATGAATCTCAATGGTCATTAGTGAGGGTTTACGGGACAGAAAGAGCAGAGGAATCTTTTTTTTCCAAAATCAAAGTGGTTACTAGCAAAGGAAATTATAGGAATCTTCGACACACTTCACCCATAACTTGAAAGCCGGGATTGAATCCATAATTCCGGGCGGCAGGAGCTCAGGAGGTAGAGCGGTTGTCTGGTTCGATCCCCGGCTCCACCTAGCTAATCGTCGAGGTGTCCCTGAGCAAGACACCTAACCCTAACTGCTCCCGACGAGCTGGTTGTTGCCTTGCATGGTTGACACCGCCGTCGGTGTATGAATGTGTGAATGTGAGGCAAATGTAAAGCACTTTGGATAAAAGCGCTATATAAATGCAGTCCATTTACCATTATTTACCATTTAGGAAATGTAAAGCACTTTGGATGAAATCGCTACGTAAATGCAATCCATTCACCATCCATAACTCATAGCTGCACTTAGAACACTGACATTGGTTGTTCATTTTAACAACAGGAAACTTTAGACAAACAGGAAAATAACTTTAGACTCAGACTTCCCTCTATTGAATTTTGGTTCCCATATCTGTACCGCCTATTCACTGACGCCTGTGGGCTGTACTCACCGAAGTGCAGATCTTATATCCGACACCAAAGTCAAATCGACACTGCTCGTCCATGGAATAGTTGATACCAGGGAGGTCTGGCAGCGCTGGCCAGTCATGCTTGAAGGGGTCGTCCAGCAGACAGTCATAGGATCTGGCGAAAATAAAGAGCAGAAAAAAATAAAAACAAATGGCTAGAATTAAAAACAATATACGACAATAGTTTGACAAGACATTGCTGCTGGCTTACAAGGCTGCCAATGGAACTGCCCCAACCTACCTCCAAGCATTAGACCTCATGCCCCAGCTCGAGCGCTCCACTCAACTACCTCAGCTGGCCGGCTGGTACCGCCATCGCTAAGAGCAAGAAAACGTCCCTCCGTCACTCTTCTCTGTGTTAGCGCCACGGTGATGGAATGAGCTCCCGGCCGATCAGTCAGGACAGCAGAGACGCTCATCAGAGACTCAAGACTCTGCATAGCTTCCCTCCTTTATCCCCCACCACCTCTCCTCCCTAACCCACTTCCGCTTACCCTAAGCAGGGTTCAGATCCCATCCCTTCTTGGATCCTTAGCACTTGTATATTCATACGTCCTGGCACTTGTCTTATCCTAGCTATCTTGCTGTTTACCAGCAAGGGGTTAACCTAGCAAGTATGAGTGCTTGGAACTTGTTCTATTAACCTAGCAAGTATGAGTGCTTGGAACTTGTTCTATTAACCTAGCAAGTATGAGTGCTTGGAACTGCTAAATTCCCTAAATGTAAATGTCAATTTGTGATAATTCTGTCATAAATCAGACAGAAATTAGCTTGCTTTCTGTTAGCTGCTTCCATTGATTTGGACTGCTACATGCCTAGCTCCGGTTCATGTGGGGAATGCACTTTTAATTACGTTCCAAAGATTTCCAATGTGTTGAATAGTCCTTTATTCAAAGCGAGTGCCAGTAACAAGTGTGTGTGTGTGTGTGTGTGTGTGTGTGATGATTGAATTATATGGATCCGACTCACTGGATGTAGCGCTTGAGCTCCTGCCCACTGCACATGGACCAGTGGTATCGATGGAACGCTGCCTGGACCAGGGGGGCCATCACACTGCCCATGGTGGTCTCGTCCCCGCAGCGGTTCCCCTGGCCGTCGTGCTCCATGCCCAGTCTGAACCCCGGCCCCCCCAACCGACCCCACAGAGACACAGGAGGGTCAGCTACATGTCAGCTTAGTTCCACAGTAACGCACACCATATGACTCATACCACACTAGTGTGTGTGTGACTTGTCTGTCGAGTTGCTGTCAAAACTGTGATTTCCAATGACATTTTGCATAAAAAAGGAACAAAAAACCTCAAGCTATAACGAGCAAATTCTCTGTGGTACGTGTTGCCGACAATCATTTCTGGCCTATTATTTTAGAGGGAGCCACTCAAGTTATGCAATGCATATATATGACACTTCCAGCTGACCTCCAGCACAGACCTGGAGGGAGCGTCAGGGAACTTCACAGGCGTTTTAATTATGATGACTCAAATGATTCCTTCCCTCAATAGACTTCCACCCTTAGGTGCCCTTTGTGTCTATCTGTAAATCCACGCGGCTATCTATTTAACAATTGGATTCGCCTGTTATCTTATATATATATATTATTTTAAATTTTCATGTAAATGGATAACTTTATCTTTGTGACTTGTTGAATAATAATAGGGTTAGTGAAACAGAAGGTTTTAGAGTCATTAATATTAACATTAAATGGGTTCAGGGTTTTAAGGGTGAACTTAAGAAGGTATTTATGAAATTATGAATTTGCATGGCCGCCGACAAAGGTTTTCCAACCAAAATTATGTGAAACATAATTAACTTGAAAGCTGTTATTTCCACAAGGCAACAGCCTTAGAAAGTCATGGGTCAAAATCTTGAATGTCACTTAAAAACACCTATCACAGTCACTAACCTAATGCGTTTGAAATGAAGCAGTAGACGTTTAATCACAAGAGAAAACCTGATGAAGGTCATTAGCATTGTGGAATGATCTGCCCTTTGTTTTGTTATGTATAATGTTCCTGAACGACATATACAAAGCAGGAACACCTGATGAAAAAGTATTTATTTTAGGGCACTTCTTGACGTCCAAGTATTTGATGGTTGTACATGATTCTGACAGGGAGACTTTGTGGGCGGTAACTCACACTTTCTGTTTATGAAGAGCATACAGTTTTCATGATGTATAGTTCATACATAACGATACAAACAGAGAAAAGGAGATAACTTATCATGATTTACTTATCATTACTGTTGACCATGACTGTTGACAAAAATACATTAAAAACCTTCAACCCTCTCTGGGTTCAAAAGGAATAATGGCCTCTCTCTCTCTCTCTTTATCTCTCTTTCTCAGAGTGGATTGTTGTACTCCTGTACTACTACTAGTACTGACCTGTACTACGATACTATTATACTACATTAAGGTGCTATGCTATTTGTTCAGAGGTGTATTCAATGTGATACTCCAGCTCAGTTATTCTGCTGCCTGTGTCAGAGACCGAAAGTATATAGGGTCACCTATAGTACTGCCTTGGGAGCCGGCACAACTTCAGTCTCCTACTTGATCATCTGAAACAAGATGGCCGCCTGCCAATGCGTGGGCTTGAGCTTTGTTCTCGTTTCAAACCTGTTGAAAAATCACTTTGGCTTCGTCATGCAGATGGTGCTCTAGTGTAGTCGCAATTATGTCTGTGTGCATGTTTGTTTGAAGACGCTTGTAAGGACCGTCGCAGAGACTCGGGTTCCCTGGTCATTTGACTCGTTAGGCAGACAGCTTGACGGTGTTTGTGGACATGTGTTTGAATAATGTGGTCCAACTTAAGTCAACGACAAAAGATTAAGGTGGTCAGGTAAATTTCCTCCATGGTCTTCAATGTCACTTATTATTAATTACTATGATCAAGGGAACACAAGGTACGTGCACGTGGACATGCACGTTTGTGCACTCATGTGCGCACAGACACTCACACGTTTTTGCCTATTTGTGGCACTACTCCAACGCAATTCAATAGTGTGAGCTCCGGTTGCCTTAGGGTACAATGCAGATCATCTGGGACATGGAACATTCCTATAGCCACATTAGCATAAGCGTTAATACATACTCAATACAATTCGATGCCCCCCACCCCACCAACACAGAAACATGGACCTACACATGTCCGGTCTCATGGGCCACGACGAAGGCAGAGGAGAAGCCGTCTTCATGGTTGAGCGTGCAGCTTCTCACTGGGTGGCACATGCCGGTCACTGGAGCGTAGCCTGGAGACAGCGGATAATTAGTGATTAAGAGGTGAGTGAGGCAGATCTATGCCTCAGCCACAAGATAGACATGGTCAGTTAGAGGCGAACAAACAAACAGGAAATGGGAAAAAGCAAGTGGGGTGGAGGCCGCAGACTGTGTGCTCGGCAGCGGAGTATAACACCAGGCTAGGGTTATCTATTGTTATTATAGATAACATCGATGTGAGCAGAGGGTGTTGAGAGATAACGTTGAGAGAAGAGTGACGGGATTGGTCTTGATGCCAGTAGGCAGCGAAGCAACGTGCGCATTGATTGGTCGATATGCCATTGAGGGGAACTTTGCTGCTTTTCAACTCATCACAACGAATCATTTCAATTCCTCACTCAGATTTCCCTGCTACTTTTGCCCCTCGTTTCGTGATCTTACCCCAACTCTGTCATTTGACGGAGGTAAGATTTTGAATCTGCACTGAGCTACGCCCCCGAGAGCATCGGCAACGACCGCAGGCGTTCACACTATATCCCTAATGAGGCTAGATAGAGATCATTATGAAAGGTGGCAAAGTTCCCCTTTAACCAAAAAGTCTGAGGTAGGATAGGCCTGTCGGACCTAGTGCACGGGGTTAAATGTGTGCATACAGTGCCATCTATTCAAGCAGCCTGCGTTCAGCAGAAGTTGAGCCATCAACCACTGATTGCCGATTGTGACGTTGAGCGTCGTGTCGTGAATCCACAGAGAGAGGAGACGTTTTAAAAGCTTGGGTTTCCAGTCTTGTCATGTCATGTTCTGTCCCTCCAGTGTAAACCTTCATAAACATACTCAATCAGCGCCAAAGGGAAAACACAATAGCAGTGAATACAGTGGAATTCATTCAAATGAATTGGGTGTCTATAAATGTGGGACATTGTTTTTTTATTTCGACTAACTGATATTTGGTCGAAATAACTGCCAGTTAGTCGACCAAGATTGTCTTTGGTCGACCCACATTTTTCCAGATGGGGTGAAACACAATCACTTAGTGTGATTTAACTCTGGCCGTAGAAATTATTCAATATCAAACCCTGTCACGGTACCACAGGATCGCTTGATCTTGTTTGCCTCGCCGCTGATGAAAACCCCACGATGGGTCAAACAAAGCCAGAACAACAGTGATTATTAGGTCATTTCCCCGTAGACCACATTGATGTGATTCTGCCGTTGTTGCCTACAAAGGAACCGACAGGCAATCCTCTTCTAATGGTTATGGCTTCTAATCCGGTTGGTTGAAGAAAATGTACTTTTGTTGACTAATCCCTGGACCTGTAACAATAGATAACAATAGTACTAGACAACGATTGTCTATAGATTGAATGACAAATTTTCCTTTTTTCCCAATCTGCCCACATCGAATTAATGGGAATGTTATATTTGCCATAAGCTATGCCCTTTAAGATTGAATTGGCACTAAACACTTGATCAGGAATGAGGCCCCTTCATGCTCCTAATCCACATCAATTTCATACCTCAGCATGTATCTATAACCCTTTTTACTCCAACATAGGCTAATTTGAATAATGTAATGTAATGTAAATAGATTGAATAAAAACATTGAATAGCATTACCAGGTAACGTGTGGACGTGTCTGATCTGCATGGGGTGCATCACCTTAGCTGACCCTGACGATAACCGCTGCTTTGATTACCTCGGGGAGGACCGAACATGGTGGATCGTGAAGCCGAGCCAAGCAGCTCCAGCTCACTGTCCTACTTTGATCTTTGTAAGAAGCACCACGGCCGGGCCGGTGGGGAGGGATCAATTTGAATTGTTTGGGTCAGGATGGCGCTGGAAGGCTGAGGATTTGAGGACACTTCAACACTCCCTGTCAGAAGAGCTGGCCACTTGAGACTTGAGACTCGGAGACTGCCAGACTTGACTTACTAAAGACTTGACTGCTTTGAGACTCGAGTCTCCCTGCAGACTCGAAAGCAAAAATTGCTCAGATTCTAAAGGCTATGATAAATGAATAAATGTTTTGCTTACTGCACAGGAAATACAGCATTATTATTAGCCCAGCCCTATTTCCCCTATGTGGCCACTGTAGTTGGCCACAGACTCGGAGACGGCAGCTTCCACTCTGAAGCACGTCAGGTCGCCCACGAACACGCTGGGATCTCCTCTTTCTTCACCCTGGTTTAGTTTAGTTAGATCAGTTAACAACACTTGACTCTCCGCGACTTTCCCTGTTGATTGTCCTTTTCGCTCCCTGCTTTATGGATGGCGAATATCTGTTGAAGATCTAATATCTTCCTAATTCTAAATTACTAACACCGAGTGCTTACCAAACCATACGTTTGAAGAATCTTACCATAGATACGGTATAAGGCCAGTAGTGACAAAGGACGATGGAACAATGGAATCGGAATTCTACCCGTTGAAATATTCAGGAATATTTAATAAATGAAAGAATGTTAGCTTACGCCGTATTACGCACATTACAGCATATATCTCTACACTTCCGGTTTACCACCTGCAGTTGTCTATATTGTCCACTATGTGGCACCGATACTTCACCTGCACAGTCACTGCCGCCGTACTGATAGTGTGCGATTATTACACCCATTAAAATTAAAATAAGCATAGAAAATAACCCGGTTGACGGAGGAGGCAAAGAGGGCGAAAAGGGAGAGCGATGGAAAACGAGACAAACAAGAGTGAACCTCTGATGGGCATTCACTAGATGGAGAGAGCTCCGGGGCTTACAGGGGCTCCAAACTGACGTACAGTTGGCGTTACTTCTTCTTGATCAGTAAGCAACGGAACCTGACTAGCTGTTAATACTGCTGGATGTTTTGCCTTTATCGTAGCACTGAGATCAGGGTTTCTAGTTCAAATAGGGATTCTTACAGTTGTTTCTTGCTTTGGAAAGTAGCGAGGCTACTGGCGGGTTAGCCATGTAGCTAACAAGTAGTTGCTAGGTTGTCTTTGCGACAGCGGTGCAAATCGTACTTTGAAAAGTTGACTACTTCCACTTCAATTTGGTTAGTATCTCCATAAATTCTAATAAACAACCGTGTTTTACACGACACATTAAACAAACAATCTCTAATTAATCGCCCAATTAATAGTGTTATTAATCAACCAAAATTGTTTCATTTGAAATCTGCAACGCTGAATGCAAACGTATCAATGTCCGTTTAAATGTATCCATCTCCACTTTTACTATTAAGACATGAGACTGACTTGGACTTGCACTCACAGACTTATCACTCAGCCTATCCCAGTGCTGTGCATGGAGGCCTGTTTGTGCGCTGACAGTTATCCCAGCATTTTTCTAAATCACCCTTCTCATGAAAAAACCTATTATGGAAAATAGCGCCATTCCTGGATAAATTGATGTGTGGAGCACAGAGATGGGTCTTCCAGCCTTTAGACGATGCAGACAGCTGACTACTCAGTACTACTCAGTAAATGATGATCAACCATGAGAGCTACCACAGCTCTCAGGAGTAAGGGTCGAGATCCGGCACGTCTCACTGCTGTCACTATGCAAGCAAAGAAACTGTAAAGCAGGTGTTAAATCTATGACCTCTGAGAACCCTGTAAATCGGCGCGGGTCATGGGTTTTGTTTCTCCTGCATCTCCCTGTGGGTGGATGTGAGGGCGCTCTTGTCCTCCAAGATAGAGAGAGGAGCGAGTCATCTTTAAAGCCATTTAAAGCACATCAACATTTCCATTAAGTCACAAATTGTCAGGTTGAATGCCTTTCATCTTCCTGGCTATGAAAGCAAGGGATAACCAAAGAGTATTTTTGTGCATTTTGTCTCCTTTGAGAATGTTCTTGTCTTGGCACAGAGATGAGGATACGTTTCCAAACAATGGATGCATCGTCTAGCCAGGATGTGGCTCCGTTGTTTGTTCAGCATAGCTTCGCTATATACTGAGGCGGTGTCCTGAACTAAACTGTGTGCCTTTATCCAATTTGATCCCAATGATCTTTCCAAGGTCTCTTTTTCTCATTTGCCCTCCATTGAAGCTTGAGATCACTCTGTTGGCAGGTCATGCTCAATGCATCCCTGCCATCAGTGGGATCAGAAGCCTGGCTAGAACAATACATTATTGACACATTTATAAAGCAAAGGGTTTTACACCGGTCGCATTGTTTGCACTCATCAATCATTGAAATGAACAGCACCTTAACAGACCTATCTTCTGGGAAATCCAATGTTACGTCAAGTCATCACTAGCTTGCCAACTTGGCTTTGGGGCGCTCCACAGCCATGCTGTTCAAGTGTAGAAAGGTAGCCATGGAACCAAGCAATGGTCTTTGAAGGACGTAAGTGCCTGAGGTTGGTGGGATTTGGCACCCTATTAAAAATCACTAGAAGAGGTTTGCATACACATTCATCATTCACGCCTCTGCTGCTGGCTGAGCAGGGGGGAGGTCAATACAGATGGACAGGCGTTCCCTCATACAACAGCAAATGTTTCGTTCAAAGACATGCGGTTCTCCACTAAATTGAACATAACCTTGAAGGGAAGGATTGGGATGGGATCAGTGTAACCGCTATATACATTTTTTTGGTTACTACATACGTATTTTCATGAGGTAGACCGGGTAACTGGGTAGAGAGGGTACATCATTTGTGTTGCATGAATGCATTCAGAAATACATTTACATTTAGGGCATTTACATTCCATTTACATTTCAGAAATAGCTTCATGTTGCCATATGCAGTGGCCAGACTCATTGTTAGGGTTAGGGTTAGGGTTAGGGTTAGGTTGTTATACTCATCATTATTATAAGGCCAGTGTTCCATGTTCCATGGCCTTATAATAATGACATCAGCACCGGATCATTGGTCCTTGTGCCGCTGCTGCATGCTAAATCCAACATGGCTATGTGACACGCCGCAGACACTCCTCAGCAGCGGCCAATTGGCAGACAATCAAGTAAATAAATACTCCAGGCCGCACCGTATTTAATTGCCTGTTCTCTGCTCGGCAGTTCTTTGAGAGACAGCCAGTGAATCATTTCTACACCTTCATCTCAGCAGCACTTTAATAGACATGACGGTAATCCTTCCTGCTGGGGGGCGGCTTCACATTGAGGAGTAAATCCTCAATGTGGTCCAAGCAGATCCAACAGTGGCTAAGGTAAGTTTCTCTGTCTCTCTCTCTCTGCCTCTCTCTCTCTCCCTCTCTCCCTGGAGATGGTTCAAAGCAGTAGCTGCCACATAAAGAATATATATATATACTGTATATATATATTGTTACAGGCTGCATATATGTCTTTCTTTCCAGCCGTCATTTTGGTAATGGAGAGAGAGAGAGCTGCAGAAAGGGAGAGAGCGAGAGAGAGACAGAGGAATAGAGACAGAAAGGGGGCAAAGGGGGAGAGAGAGGGAGAGAGAACTAGAGAGAGAGACAGAGAGGTCGAGAGAGAAGTGCGTGCTCGTCTGTTCAGCTACTGTTTAGCCAGCTCACCCTGCATGCCCGTGGGGCCGAAGCCCTGGCGGGTGAGGAAGATAGCGTGGTCGTGGTGCTCAGAGTGTTCGGCGTCCGCCTTCTGCTGCACAAACGCCCAGCGGCACACGTTCTCCAGGCTCCTGGACGGGTTCCCTCTCTCGATGAGGCTGATGGACTGTGAGGGGAGGCGCGGGTCACCATTAAAAGCATCAGCCTTAGCTCGCTCATTACTGGGTACAAAAGCAGTAAGGGTAAATCAAGTCGCACACTGACGCACTGCTGGCAACGCAAATTACAGACATTACATTTGAAAAGGCCTCTGTGGCTGCCACCGTACACATTTATAGACGTGTATTAGTTAGTTACTTAGTTAGTTACTCACATTTTTCAACAAATATCGCCATAAAACTACATTGCTGATTGACGTTATATTACATATCCTAAAAAAACGGACGGACATAGCAACTGTTCAAGACAGAATCCAAAGGACAAGGACCCGAGATCCTGTCCCTGAGGGACTCCCGTGGAGTCCCTCAGGTATGTATGTGTATGTGTATGTGTATGTGTATGTGTATGTGTATGTGTATGTGTATGTGTCGTACTGTACTGCACCGCGAGTGACAGCTACACCCTGTGGCTGTGGACACTCACCTTGGCGTAACCCAGCATGATCATCCTCACCAGGACAACATTTATGTGGACGCCCAGTGACTCATCGTGGTAGATCTCATTCACCTGAGAGACACAACGCAACACAACACACACCGGCCACTGGTGAGAGAGCGCCCGCAGAAGGATCAGAAACACAGTGAATCATAGCGCATTGCTCAAGGGCCGTCGACCTTATTGTCTTGCATGGGAGAATTTCTTTGTTAAACCACAGACAAACATGGCATCACATTCACATCACACATGGAGAGCTCCGTTCAGACAATGAATATGTAAATAAGAGAAAGGGATACAATACCACCGCTAATACAAGGGTTGTCCACGCCAACCCTCCCCCTATACGCTTCCGACTGTCCTACTCATGTTGACAACCCCCTCTATCACAGAGAGGGGTAAATAAAGGCGCTCTATATATAGACCTCCTCCTCTCCTCATCTCCTCCTCCAAGATTTCAATGTTACCTACAGCAGCACCTCTAACTAAATTTCATGTGCATATTTTTCATGGTCAGTGTAATAGATATCCTACTCTGAATACAGAGCATGAGGAGGCTCTGACAATATCCTGTCTGCCTGCCGTGCTGCCGATCACAAAGTGATGTGATGAGATACATGGCCTGGCCGTGTATCTCCTCATGGATTACAATACAAAACCTGGTTCGGCTTTCTGCATTTGCAGCTCATGCGTGTGTATCGTCACTTCTTTTTGTATAGCCTTTGATGAATATAAACACAGAAACACCACTTCATGATATTCCTGAGTGGGTCGTGAATATTTGTGCGCGTGGACCACGTCTGACGTTTGCTGCTAACAAGTCGAGTGCGTGCTGAGAAATACTCGAGCATTGAAATGTGTTCTCTGTGTCTCTCACTCAAGTGTCACACGGTGAGATTGTGTGAGAGAAAGAGTGTGAGAGGGAGAGAAAAAGAGAGAGGGGGGGAGAGAGAGAGGGAAAGAGAGAAAGAAAGAGGAATAAACACTTGCCGTCAGTACCATAGACTCCCATTGTCAAAATACTAATTACAAATTATTAAGGAAAGAAGTGAAGTTTTGTACAACATACAGTATTTCTGTGAGAAATATTTCCATCCCCAATATTTTTAATCGATGCACAGATCTTTTCCATTTCTGAAACACAAATGGTTCATTTAAATCCGTCGGTCGGCTCCTGTCAACACTTAGGAGATAGTATGGGAGTACTTTAAATGACAGACAACAAAAGGCTGTTTGTTCACCGTGCAAAATGTCGACGGTGTCTCACAGCAGTCGATCCCACAGAGCGCCACTTCACTTCATTGTTTTGCTGTGGCACAGAGCGTCTGTGCTCAGCTGCTTTCCTTAGATGTGCCTCGCGTTTTCCGAACAGGTATGAAAGCTGAGATATACCTACCATAGGACTTTCAATGAATGACAAATCTACGTTGATTGCCGGTGCGTGGATATAACCATATCTTACATTAAATATGACATATTAAATAGTGATGACATATTTGTGTTTCTTCTTTCCTTATCTCTTGCTCTCAGTCAAAATGCAAATCCATCTGAATGAATTGTCGGTCTATGCGTTTCGTTTAGATCAATCGATAGAGAAATCGATAGATTAATTGATAGCAAGATAATGTGGCAGCCCTGATTCACAGGTGAACCATTTGGCAGTGGTGAATAATTCAAGAAAAGCAATAGCTGGAACAAAGAAGTGATGTTGCCCTGTCCAAACACAAGAGTGTGATGATACAAGATGAACTTACTTACTTACTGACACCTGAACTGGCTTGGCTACTGAACTGTGTTGTACATCTCAATGGTGCAGACTAAAGTAGCGTGGAGACCTGGGTGCAGGCAACACGGAGGAAAGGTTTGTTCATTTGCAAGTTCCCCTTCAATGCACACCTCGATAACCCTTAATGACATAATTGGAAGTCAATTGTGAATGTCTGTTGTCCAAGACTGACGCTACATTGCCCCTCTGCATGAAGACACAAGAAAGAGTTCGTCATCATTAATGTTGAAAGGTCGTATTGTATTGACAGGTCAAATGAATGAATGAGGGAGTGAATGATTAACAGTGATGATATGTTAATTTAACTGCCATATTTTTCATAGTCAGCACTATCTAATAGACACTGACTGTGCCGCTATCATGAGAACTCTCTCTAAATGTCCATTTAAACAGATGAGCAGCCCTTGCAAAAGCACTCTGAATGTTGACCAAAGTCACGTCCGTAAAATGCAGGTAACCAAGTGTCCCTCTGGAGAGGGCTGTCCACCACACGAAGCCTGAAGGCTTAACATGTGTTCCTAACGCTAATGAGTGAAGGAGAAAGTGCACACTGGTCAACATTTGTATGTTTGCTGCCATCTAAAGATTAAACCCACCCAGTGTTTTACAATGCAGGCAAAATATATTCTTTTTTTCAGTGTACAAATATCACATAGAATCAAGATCAGCCAGAAAAGCAATTTGTTTAAAAACAATTAATTTGTTTCACTCATTGACTTTCCAAAGATTTCTTAAAGTGGCCATAGTTTTTTGCTTTAATGTATAATTATGAAGTAAATGCTGATTGCACAGTGTAATGGCTATAGAATAATGACACCATGGGTCTGGTGTTGTTGGTCGTTGCTAGGGCCTGGTGTTGTTGGTAGTTGCTAGGATCTGGTATTGTTGTAGTTGCTAGGGTCTGGTGTTGTTGGTAGTTGCTAGGGTCTGGTGTTGTTGGTAGTTGCTAGGATATGGTGTTGTTGTAGTTGCTAGGGTCTGGTGTTGCTGTAGTTGCTAGAGTCTGGTGTTGCTGTAGTTGCTAGAGTCTGGTATTGTTGTAGTTGCTAGGGTCTGGTGTTGTTGATATTTGCTAGGGTGTGGTGTTGTTGGTAGTTGCTAGGGTCTGGTGTTGTTGGTAGTTGCTAGGGTCTGGTGTTGTTGATAGTTGCTATGGTCTGGTGTTGTTGATAGTTGCTAGGGCGTGGTGTTGTTGGTAGTTGCTAGGCTCTGGTGTTGTTGGTAGTTGCTTGGGATGAATTGTGTTGATGTCAGCGGACTGTCTTTGCAACCGTGGCGCAAATCGTAAAATGAAAAAGTGACTA
>OMKP01083058.1:0-20726 GCA_900302375.1 Bathygadus melanobranchus | reverse complement strand
GCCCAGACCTGCTTTTTGGTTTGGGTTTAGAATCACGTCAGGTGTGAAGCGTCTTTGAAGTCTCCCGTTCCGAGAGGACGGATGACATCGCTGCCACTCACCAACTCGTTGTGTTCTGAATGACGTCACCTTTCTCTCTCAGAGGCTTTTCAAACACGTTCTCTGTTGTAATCTGCTGTGGTTTACCTGACTGACATGTGATAAGGTGACACAATACTATGATTAGGGGAGCTTAAACTTCCTGTCGTCAGACGAGACGACAAGACTTGAGGAGACTATGCCATGACTCATAGTACAATACATAGTCCTAGTACAATCTACTAGCATATATAATAACATAGTCCTCATAATACAATGATGCACACACACACACACACACTCACACCACAAAACACACACACACACACACCACAAAACACACACACACACACACGTTTGTTCAGTCCAAAGTCCACGCTAAATGGTCTCACAAAATGATAAATATGAACTGGCCTTGATAGGTAGACAGATAGACAGATAGATAGATAGATATTATCTAGTTATTATCTATGAGTCTGCCTGTCCATCCATCTATCTGTTAGATTGACAGACAGACAAACGTCAAACGTACAGACAGATTCACATCATTTTCTCTCATCTCATCGTGGGAACCCTTTACATGACAATCTGCACCCGCACCCACACACACACACACTGCCAGTGAGTCCGACTGCAACCTGTTCTCTCTGGTGGCTATCTATTATCTGTTGTGTATCTGGCAGTTTGGTTCAATACAACGTCGTCCAGCGATGCAAAACTGTGGAGCTGGCTGCTCCTGCCAGGGAGGGAGCTGCCCTGTTCTGGGCTTCGTTGCTCACTCGGGACTTTTCCAATTACCTGGCTGGACGGCTGGGCATCTGGGCCGCAGGGGGTTGTTGACGGGGTTCTGTTCACTTCACTAGAGACCATTTCCCTTTTTATTAATCGTTGCGTTTCCACCAGCGCCCCGAGTAATTAACAGTACAGCATGACCATGTGTGTTTGAATTGAATGATGGATGCCGATATTTTATTAAATAAAAGGTTTTGTTGTGTGCTTGGGTTAGGATCTGCAGAGGGTGATATTGAGGCGTTGTAGTTGGGTATTAGAATTTTTTGAAACACATTGAGGAGGTCCTATCCACCAATTAGAATGATTCAGTTGAAGACTCTTCCTTTAATATTCCTTGTTAGAGTAACTCTATTTAGGAGCAAACAGCATTACTGTGAGTTTAATGACACTTCATCTCTCGTCCATCTCTAAACAGGGCAAGATTGTGTAGTGGCTGTTGGTGCTCGACTCACAGCCCAAAGGTCTTGGGTTCGATCCTCACTGTCCACAGCCTAATCCATCGGTGTACTTGAGCAAGAAATATGTGATTGACTCCTTTCCCATTGCCAGTAGACAAGTATGCTTTTCCTTTATTTTTCTGGTGTGCAACGTTTGAAGTCACGAACGCGCCAGAAAACAGGGTTAGTAAACTGTAAGCAGGATGGAGGCCAGTGAATGTTAGACGGACATAATTTGTGGCTGAGATGACAGCGAGTCACAGAAGTTACAGACGGAGTCATAGCATCACGCCGGAAAGGGGGCGAAAATGAACGTGTCCACCCGGGTGTCATGTTTACGTCGCTGCCGCTCGGAGCCGGAGCCGATGAATACCTGTGACGACCGCAGAGTAATTTGTCCCGGGAATGAATGACTGTAACCTTTCCCACTGAAGAAAAAGCCAGATGTAAACCAAAAGCCAGATGTCAGTGGATGTTAGTGGGCTTTTTGTCCAGTGGGAAAGGGGCTTAAATGACCTGTCTCTATAGTCGCTTGGGATAAAGGTGTCTCCTACATAACTAAATAGTGAATAGTGGGTTCATTGCCTGAACTTCAAACTACCAACCATTGTGAATGGAATAAATAAATGTTACCATGGAGCTCACCACCAGAGAGGTCTGGGTTCTGGTTCTGGTCTGGTTCTTCTTCTGCTCTTTCAGGATCCAGGTTTCAGACTCTGGATCTTTCTGCGTCTCTCTGGTTCCCTCTGGGGTGGCAGTAGCTCCGGGGGTAGAGCAGGTTGCCTGGGGTTCCATCCCCATCTCGTCTTAGCTGAGCGTCCAGGTGTCCCTGAGTAAGACTAACCCCAACCCTAACTGCCCCCTACGAGCTGTTCCCTTGCATGTTTGGCAAAAGCGCTTCGGTTAGAGTTTAGGTTAGAAAATCGCTATATAAATGCGGCCCATTTACTCCTTGAATACATCCCCGGAACGTGAGGTGCCTGCAGGTTGAGGTTTCCTTCCTCGCTCCTCGGCTTTGTGGGTCATCAACTTGCGCTCTCTCTCTCTAAACGTCTTAATTGTCTCTCTCTCCAATTGTCTAACTCTCTCACTCTCTTTCTCTCCCTCCCTCTCTAGCCATCTAACATTCTCTCTCTCTCCTGTGGTTTTGCCATCTCTGCTGGTAAATGACACCTAATCATTATCAAGCTTCCAAAAAACACCAAACCACACAATAATCATCCATCTCAGCCGTATGGTCCTGATATCCACCTCCTATCCCAGTGTCCATATCTTGTATTCCTGCTGTATGCCTATATCAAACTACACTCCAAATCGTATTACCAAAAGGTATTGGTCAGTCAAGTAGTAAGTCAGAGTTATTTTTTAATCTAGGTCATGTAGTACTTCATCTCAGATCCACCAGTCCTACTATGTTACAGCAGAACTTCTGGGGGGAGATGGCACAGAACCTGGGCCAAAAACTGAAAGCAGAGTTAAGCCTTGTTTCCTGTTTCGTTACGGGGATATTCTACCAAAGAAAACTAATTTGCACAAGTCGATGAAGCTTTCAGGAGGGGATTTTAATAAGTAGTACAGGGTGTTGATTTGAAACCTTTACAGAAACTTTTTTTTTACAGTTTACTAGTGCTGGCCGAGTTTGTGTTCGCTGTTAATAGCCAATTATGCGCTTACAGATCCTCACTTCCAGCAACATGATTGATCGAAACAAACAGGAAGCGACATAAAGAGAAGAACCCATTCAGCTTGAGTTTGTCTGCCATCAGATCAATGATTTGCGAAATTATGTAACACTATAACCTTTTTTGTATAGCTGCACTCATTTTGATTGAATGCTTTGATTAGTCTCGACTGCACTTGTAAATCGCTTTGGATAAAAGCCTGTGCTCAATTACTAAATGTCAATGTAAATATATATAATATGCAATATATATTTCTTATAGAATTATCTTTCTTGAAGAAGAGGCAGACTGACCTGACCATATGCTAATGCTAATGTAATGTCAATCATATTGAAGGTAAGAGAGTGTTAGGCTATGATGCTGTCACCCAGAACACACACGCGCGCACACACACACACACACACAGCACGCCATGCCACAACAAAGCTGTCCAGACGGTCCTGCTCTCTCAGTATGACCCAGACAGGGACGGAGCGTCCTCAGAATTATAAACACCTCTTAGGTCCCCAGTTAGCAGGTCCCCACAACAATGTAATCGCAATGTGTGTGTGTGTGTGTGTGTGTGTGTGTTATGGTGTACTATTGCACTAGTACATAATACAAGTTAATACAATATACCCCTACTAGATTAGTTAATATACAAGTAGCATTACACAATACAAGTAGTAGTAATAATAGTAGTACATAATACATCTAGTATACCAGTTAGGGACAGGAATCATCAAGGACGACACGATATGATATTACAATGGTTGAGTGCCAATACAATACGTATTGTGATGCAATAAACCTATAGCAAGCTAGTATACAATTCACACACAATACACAGCTAGTATACTATACACTACACACACTACTACACTATAATACACCTAGTACAGTAGTAGGCCTACACAATAGGCTGATGACAGCATTGTTCTGCATAGTTCGTTGTTACTCTGTGCAACTTTTCCATTACATACTGGTAAAACAATGGTCATGCAAAAATATAAAATGACAATTCAGAGATAATGTGGATAATCACTGGATTAAGACCAAGTCCCTAATGAAGACACGATGAGCGTTGCACTTACAATACGTTAAACCACGCAATGCTGAGCAGTGAAACCCCGCTGGCCCCACACAGCAATACAAAGACACAAAGACAGCACGGCATGACGATCTCATGCAAACCCAGTCCGGGCTGCGGGCTGCATGGAGATGCGTCCTGTATTACTGGCCAATCACTTAGTACTACTTGATGGTTTTACTGGGGTGTTTTTTCCCCTCAACGTTAAGAGACGGTCTTCTCCTTACCTTTTAACGTGCGCCTCAGGGAACCAGTACAGCTGTCACTTCGCGACACCTCACTGGCATGAAGCTATATGGGATGGGGAGGAACCGTCGGATGTGAAAACAAAACGCCTATTTATCCTTTTTGCTTAAAAAAAAAAAAAGATACACTGTGCAGACGCAGACTTGTCACCGAAGAGCGGAGACGAGTGCGCTCTGACTGACTGACTGACTAACTGACTGACTGACTGTGACAGTATCTGGACCATAGAGATCGAACCGGAGCGCGGATGCCGGTGACAGCTCGAGTGCCTTGTGCCGCTCTATTGTCTGCGCGCTCCACCGGTAGGCGGAGACAGTGAGCTCAGCCCACCGGATCATTAGACCAATCAAAATCGCAGAGGCTGACGCCGCCAGTCACACACACACACACACACACACACACACACACATCTCTGTGCAACCTTAATAACCACGAGATGTAGATTTACTACCCGGGAGATAAGTTGTTCTATACAGATTTCAATGTGTGAAGGTTACGTTTAAATAATATAAACAAATAGGTCTAGGTCGACACGTTGTTTATAAATCGGTAAATAAAAATTAAACTGAGTGAGAGTATTGATTAGATGTTTCACGCCCGAGGCGATGTAGCCTGTAAGGCCTTTTCTCTTTTCTCTTTACTAACACAAACGCAAATTAGACTAGAGACACAAACACACACACATAAACATGAACAAATGAAAACACACACTAATGCAAAGACGCACACTAACACAAAGGCACACACAAATGAAAGTAAAAACACACGTACACATAACACATACACACACACACACACACACACACACACACACACACACACACACACACACACACACACACACAGTATAGCAGGCTCCAAGAGGCACTTATCGAACAAGCCCGTACTCTGCTGAGCGGCCAAACAGAAAATTATGTTTCCGTTTTTATTCCTGGTTAACGGTGAACTGTAGCCTAAAGGGAAGAAGAACATGTCGGAGCCAGAACTAATGTAGTGGTGAGCCACAGAGTGTGTTTTGCTGATGAGGGACCGGGCCAGATAATTAGTAGTGCTGTTGCTCATTCTAGAATCTTGGACTAGACGTTTGTTTGATCAATTCCTCCTCGGGCAGCGATAATGAGATCCTGGCGTGGGGAAGAGTGGTGTACACACACACACACACACACATACGCACACACACACACACACACACACACACACACACACACATACACACACTTAGCGAACTTTAGTGACTTACAGTGAATTCAGATACATGTCATTAAAGACCAACACAACCAATGCAAATAAACTTGTGTTTATTTAATAAAAAGTAATAAAACCTTCAACTTATCAAAGGTTTTAATACCTTTCCCAGTAATATGCTGAGAACATGCCTTTGGAACCTGGCAATCAGGAATGCTTGTAACTTGTTCTATTCTAATTGTACTGTACCATCAGCGATATATTGTTGTCTCCTTCTTTCGACAAATGTGTTACTTTTTGTAAGTCGCTTTGGATAAAAGCGTCTGCTGCAAATGCCCTAAATATAAATGTAAATGGAATGGAACCATGCAACAAATCATGCAATGCAGCCACTGCAACTCCTGCAAGGTTGCAACGTTCATCATTCAATTAATTCGAGGTCACATTCAAACCCCGGGACTCTGCTTTGGTTGGCCTCTCTGATTCTCAGCAGACCAAGGGGCATCACCCAACCGGAAAACAATAGGGATGCAAATTCTTGAGTTGTTGGTGGTGTTCAGGCTTTGTATCAGGAGGATGCTGTGGGTGTGTGTGTGTGGGGCGGCTGTCTGCGATGGCTGAACATGTGGCACACTCTTTACAGATGCCTCTTAACCCCTCCCGATTCATCTCCTCACACAACAGCATCCCCTGTGTCACACACACACACACACACACACACACACACACACACACAGGAGGGAGATGAGTCATGAACAACATCGCAGCCATCACAAGGTGTTTAATGAATTCTTGTGGAGACGATCTTGAGAAGATATCAATGTCTGGAGACGTCACCAGATGCACTGCATCACACCATGTATTACCTAGAATGGTTTATGTCAAACTGCAAAGGTGAGGCTTAACTGTGAAGTCACCGCAGTGCTAAAAAGATGGTGTTACCGACAGCAACACACGAGATGAATGTGCGTGTGGGGCTATTTCTAACAAAAAGTGTGTAGCCTTTATAAACTTTGTTGTCTTGATCATATTGTTTAATATTGTCTGGAAAGAAAGAAAGGAGAGAGAGAAAGAGAGAGATAGGGTTAGGGTTAGGAGAGAGAGATAGAAGAGGGAGAAAGAGGGGAGAAAAAGATAAAAGGAGGGGAGGGAAGAGAGACAGGGGAAGCTTCAGAAAAGGAGGGAACAGAAAGTGTAGATAGATAGATAGATAGTTGAACATCCAATGAAAAGGTGACCAAGTGGTGGATATTAGGTGGTAAAGGTGGGCTCTATTCCTCTATTAAGATGAGTCTGGCTCTGTTACCTGGCTTTGTGTTGTGCGGGGTGTGTGGTGCTCGGCAGTCCAGCCACTCTGGGCACCCATCCAGTGAGTCAGGCTCTTGAGGAAGAAACGCTTGGCGATTCAAGTCGGAAATCGACAGAGACAGAAAAAAGGGGCAGAGAGCAGGAGGAGAATATTAACGAGTGTGCTCCCAACTGTAGACCGCTTGCCTGGGTCCAGACCTTTGAATCTGCCCACTCCACTGACCGAGGGAAATGGAGTAAAGGGTGGACAGTTGTGTCTGAAATCAGGCGAGTAGACCGCACCAAATATTGAAGTTTAAACAACAAACACTTCTACCCCCTACCCGTAGAAAGGAGATATCTGGTCTCTGTGCTATGGATATTTCTTATGCATTCCTTTAACAATGTTTTATTAGGCCTATCTTTCGGTTAAATACCTCAATGTATTCATATAATGGGCCTACACTCTGGACACTTGTTGTTGCTCTCATCCATTTTAATGAGTGCTCCATTAAAATAAGTTTGAAATTGTGTTTTATGTCGAATAGATTTAGGTTACATAGAATTGGTAAGTAAATATGAGACGTTCCACCGCCCTCTGCAGGCGGTTGTTATCATTTCATTCACAGTATCTTGGATGGGATATTCAATACTGAATGCTAGCTGCAAAACTATAATAATTGTATTTGTTTATTTATTTTGATCAGGTTAGAGATTATTAGTGCTAAGATTATTATCAAAATCCTCAAGCCTCGTTTATTCTTTTGATATGTATTGGAACCATGCCTAATCAGTAAATACAGGCCTAAGATTGTACTTATTTGTATTTACTTTAGTTGTGTAATTTAAGGGCAAACACCATAGGTAAAATTGGAAAACTTCCGCCAGAAGGTTGCCTACCGCACCTGCTTTCCATTTTACTAATTAGTTCACCTGTTGCTGCACGCGCTCGCTTCATTTTAAACAAGAGACGTTGGTTGATTTCCCACACATGGTAGCCTAATGTTAATTTAAAATTGTTTGAAAATGAACCAGTACGTGGATGTAATTTTCTTTATAACGGGCATGTGACAAATGAAGCTCCTCTTCTGTTGCACAGGTTAATCACGGAGACTTTTCGAAGTAAAACAATCTTCTGTGGACCTGCTGTAAGTAAGCCTAGGAACGTCTAACTACTATTATTAAAATGTAAGGTATGAGATACGATAGTTGTGGATGGTAATGGACGTGGACTGTTTTAAACGAGTAGGCCATACGTTGTCAGTTCATTCGGCTAATTGTAGAGAACGTCTGGGAACGATCAGGTTAGGCTAATTAACAGGTGAACGTCTTGGGCTAATTAACAGGTGTTGTGAAGATTCGTGATTGAACGTTGTTAGTGGTTGAGTGCCTATTGTTGTGTGGGCTGATAAATCAAATTGTAAATGTCTTTAAATGAGTCTGATGCGTGGGCAAAATCATATTTAAATTAAACAAGTGTATTTTAATTGGTAACTAAAAAAAACCCCTGAACTAGGGCAGGAGATGACGTGAAGTCTGAGAAAACCTGTTTAAGTATTAAATACAGGCTATTACAAAGTAGTTTGTAAGCAATCAAGTAAAATAAACTTTTAATGGGATTCAACAGATGCTAACTGTCTTAAAAGTTAAAAAAAGTCAAAGAATAATAAAGAATAACCATAACTAAATATTACATATGATTCATATGTAATATTTCTTTATGTTCATATCATATGAACATAAAGAAATCCTGGAAAACCTGGATTCTAAAGTCATGGAAAATGTCCAAATGTATCAAATGTCCTGGGAAAAAATCTAGAACATATCGTGGAAAACTGCAAAGTTAAGATCTGAAATGTGTGTGCAAGTGCTGATGTGTTCAAGTAATAAAGTTAATGCAGATCCATCATTCCTTCTAGATCAACATTTCGAGATGCAGACAGCAGATGTGTGTACGCGGGGGTATTGACCAGTTAATAATGTTAATTAAAGAAGCACTGGAACCAGTCTGCTGGTACCCTGACCTGGAGGCATAACGTTCCACCATCATCCGGAACCAACCTTGCAGTATCAGCATATTAACGGTAGGCGGGGGTGTTGCACAACAAGAGACGAATTCATTATTGTCTCCTCTGCATACAGTAGGAAAAATAATTACAGGAAAGCAAATTGTCTCAGTGTTTTGAGGATCGACTCAAAGAAAAACATAATAAAAGTTTAATTGTTCCGAATAGTAAGGAGCTTTTACAAGAACGTAGTTCATGAAAAACATCTGAAAGAGGCTATTTGGATTTCAAAATACTTTAACTTGCAAGCCATGTGCGCCTATTGACGCGCCTCAGTAGGCTACATTGAAGAACACCATTGCCCTATTCACCCAAATGAAGTGAGACGAGGTGGGATCGATTTATACAACAACATATTTGACATGGTAAATATTTAATCAATTATATACTAACAAAGCTATTTCAATTACAATTAGTTTCCCTTATCAAACAAAGAAAAATATGACTGTAGGCCTGCTCTTCACGGACGTGGCAAGATGTGAATGTTCATTGACTCATGAAATACCGGTTATTGTGTTTGAACAAAACTGGTTTGACACAGAGCGGTGCAAAAATAGGGTCTTGACTTAGCCTACACGAGACTTGGTGCTTTAAGAGTTGTCTCTGGAGACTGAAAAGCACAAATTCAGTCAGATTCTTAAGGCTATGATACACCGCTGCCAAACCTAAACTGAACTCTGCTGAATGGATTGAACGAAGGCAGATCCACGGTATGAATTCCAGACGAAGGAATGAAATGGAGGCTGGAACACTCGCCGAAAATGTCTAACATCATTATCCATTATCATCATATTAAAAATTGGGACATTGCTTTTTTTCCAAAAAATGTTTTACTGCTGGTCTATATCTTGGTGGTCTGCTGGTGACTCAAAAGGTTAACTTCAGGCCCTGGCGATGCAGCAGGTTTGCTGCTGCATTAATGACTGGATTAATATGGGGAGAGTTTTACACAACGAAGAAATAATCTCCAATTAATCGTCTTAACCAAAATTGTTTTATTTTAAATCTGATTGCAAACATATCAGTGTCCACTTCATTTATCCGTATGCACTTTGACTAAGACTTAAGACTTTACTTGCACCCAAAGAATTAAAACCAGCTGTGACACTAAAGTGTTCTTCTTCCGTGTTGGATATTTGTTAACCCATCCCTGCGTAAACATGCTTTGTATTCACTCTCTGCTCATACAGTTTGTGTTCATGAAAGGCTGGTTGGAAGATTATGAAAGGTGCCAAACTCGCTTGGCCAGGGTTCAACCCACTTCAAACTCTTGTGTGTCTGGCTGGTCACCTCTAGAACAGTGAGGCAGTCTCACATTGTCAACAAAATGTGTTCTTCGGACAATCTTGATCATGACATTACATCAAGCCAGTCAACAATTATATTTGTACAGCCCTTAATCAGTTTCTCACCTCAATGGACACCTTGAGAAGGAAAAGGGATCCCTCCTTCCAGGGATGGTTAGGAGTACAATAAGTACCAAATGGGAAGACATAATTCCTATGTTGTCGCAAATGTGGTTTTCAGACTTTTGCCTGTGTAACGCATGTAATGTAATGCATGTTGCAGAACTTTGAATGTCCAACACACGCACTGACGTGTGTAAAACAAACATTGTTGGGACAAAAGTTTATTACTGTAACCTTCGTTTGTTTTAGTCTCTGACTAAACCTGGCCATAGAGCATGTTATGTTTTTATTATAACTATGAAATCCACAAAACACCATTCATTGGTAGAAAGAAGAGAAATATATACACATAGGTTTCTTTTCCCTCTCTCAAAGGTTCATCCTCCTGCCATACTTTTTGTGGTGCTTGTCGTCCTCTAATGCGCGGTCCAGCCAGTCTCTCTCCTGCTCTGAGCCTGAGTCGCTGGCCTCGCTGGCGTCTGCCGCCAGCAGTCGTGAGTAGTTGATCCTGCGCTGGTGCGGCGTCCTCCACTGGAGTAGGGGCAGACACATGCACCACACCGAAAGGCAGCCCGCCACCCCCCTCAGCAGCCAGCCCACCCCAAACCGCTCCACCACAAACCCCCCGGCCAGGCTGCCGAGAGAGGCCCCCAGGCCCGCGCAAAGCCACCTGTACACCCTCCACACGCTCCTCTCCGTGCCCACCACCGCCACGTCCTCGCACTGCACGTGCACGGCCCACCACAGAGCCCCCGTGCTCAGGCAGTTGAGCAGCTGAGCAGGCAGCGCGGCCCAAGGGCCCCACAGGAAGGAGTAGTAGAGGCACTGGAGTGCCACGCCGCCCGTCCCGGCCAGCAGCGCCTTCCAGGGAACAGGGGTTTTGAAGCATGGGCCGACCAGGTGGGGGAAGGCGGCCTGGGAGAGGGAGCCCACTGCCAGGGAGACCCCCATGTGGAGCTCGCCAGCACCTGCGTCCTCCATCGCCCACAACAGGAAGTTCTCCAGTGAGGCGGCCGCAACCCCCGCCAGCAGGGCTGTGACAGCGCAGAGCAGAGCCCTGGGGTGGCCCCTCACCAGACGCAAGGCCTTGAAGAGGCCATTGGCCAGTGCCTGCTTCCTGTTGAGGTGGAGCAGCGGGAGGAAGGCGGTTGCCACCAGCAGTGCCGGCGCCGCCAGTGCTGCGTAGCAGAAGAAGTGCACAGCATTGCGGATCATGTGACCACTGAGAGCCAGGAAACACGGCAGCCGGCTCACCAGTAGCCCCGCCCCCCCTGCACCGCAGGCCGTGCCCAGCAGGCCCCAGGTGTGCGCATTGCCATGGTGATCCGAGGCGTCCACAGAGTCCAGGTAGTCGTAGAGGCCGTCGTCCACCGCCCAGTCCAGTGGCGCCGAGAGCAGCTCCCACACCGACACGCCCATCAGGAGCAGGAAGAAGAGCTGGTGATGCACATCCATAGACTTTAGGCTCCCCAGGAAGCCCAGGTCCTCCTCATCCTCCTCGCCGGTCTTCCTCCTACCTTCGCTGGGGTCGGGGAGGACCAGCGATCGCTTATTCTTGGCTGGGCGAGGTGTGAGGAAAGGCCCATTGCTGGTGGTTACTCCCAAACGGCTGCCATTGACAAGGACACCTCCGTGGTCGTTGCTTGCACTCAACATTTCATTAAACGTCTTGTTAGGCGATGGCCGCCCCTCAAATGAGGCATTGCTCAACTGCACAGTGGCTTCTGTGGTGCTGCTTGTAGGTGTTCGCGTGGTCGAAATCCCTGCCATCAAAACGCTAGAGACCGGCTGATTCCCAGGGAGGATGGCTGGGCTAACGCTAGCCGCGGTGGCGTTACAGTGGCCGACCAGCGTATCTTTGTCTACGGCGGGAATGAAGGGGAGGAGCAGCGCGACCACCGCCGAACTGAACAGGGACACAATGATCACCAGCCTGCGCTTGTCATAGTGCTTTGTTAGCATGCTAGCTAGCGGGCTCCAGAGCAACGTGATCAGGTGCTTGGTGCCCATGATGGCGCTGGTCATCACAGGGCCCAGGCCCAGTCGCCTGAAGTAGAGTGTGAGGAACGGTAGGATGCAGGCCTGTGCGAGGCAGCACAGGAAGTGGAAGCTGCCGGCTACGATTAGCGTCGCCTTGACGTCCACCTGTTGGGTTCGCTTCATGGTTGCCCACCCCAGGGAGCTAGCTAGCTCACTCTGCAGTTAGCATTCACATGAAGAACTGGGTTGGGTGACTACAGCTAAATGGAAGAAATAAGAATGTCACAATGGCGTTACATGTTTGACGTTTACATTGAAAATGTATGTAGTGGATAACATTGATCTAATACAGCTCATTCAAAATGTACAATACATGCTGGAAATACTGTATTACTAATTACTAATATTTAGTAAGGTTATATATGTGAGCATATGTAAACATTTGAAACTGCTTATTAGGCTACAAAAAAGTATGTAATGTATTATGAATTTGCGATTACTAATATTAAGTTGTACGTACGAACTTAACTAACCAATATGCCATTTACACAACCTTATAGGCCAACTAACATATGGTACGATACACCAAGCCCTTAAGAGTAGTGAGTTTCTGAACGTTTCTTTAAGATATTAATAAAACGTTTGAAAATAATGTTGGCCAATTATATAGCCACAGGGTAGAAGACGCTGCGGCCAGGTCTCAAAACTTTATCTCCAGGTGCGTCGCTGTGGTCCACGTCACGGGCAAAGTTTTCAGGTAAAATGAAAGTACATTACCGGTTCAACTTTTGCAGAAGCACACGCGCTTATCTTCGGCTGTTGTCCATTTGAAGCAGAAAGGATTGTGAATGTATTTCCTCGGATTGTGTGCTGTCGGTATATTTTCTTGTGCAGAAGTAGACACCTGTCGGTGCTTGTATGTGCGTGTGGGACTGTGCACTA
This sequence comes from Bathygadus melanobranchus, assembly GCA_900302375.1. Classification (NCBI taxonomy): domain Eukaryota; kingdom Metazoa; phylum Chordata; class Actinopteri; order Gadiformes; family Macrouridae; genus Bathygadus; species Bathygadus melanobranchus. Next base: position 7,553 of record OMKP01083058.1, on the reverse strand, counting down.
AAAGCACACACACAGGCAGTGACTAGACAGGATATGTGTCTCTACAGCGCCCCCGATGGGTGTGGATGGCCCCTGAGTGCACTGGAAGATAAAAAACAAAATGATGAATTGCGAAAGTCGTTGCAGACCCGGACGCATAAGTACCGCTTTGCTCCAGGAAGTTATGACTGCTAACCCTGACTCAATGAACAGCAGGCATGAGCCATTGTTGAAAAGAGCAGAATGGAATGGGGAAGGAGCGAGGAGTCATACATATACAATGTCTAAACAGAAACACTTTATTATTTTTTTTACAAATCAACAGTACAGTATAGCCATTTTTAGCCAAGTATTAATAATTACAACTCGAGTACACCACACATGTTGATTAAACAACAAATATTACATGTCTTAATTCTTTATGATTAAACATAAATATGTGTCATAACGGTTATTATATTGGAAAATACAGCGAAACAAATAAGAAAGGAAAGAAGAAACAGAAATTGATGTTTGGCAGCGGTTGTACCTTGCTCATATCGTATAGCCCATTTCACTCTCGTCCATTTCTGAAATAACAGAAGCCGCTACTGAAGGGTTAATTAAATTATGACTGCGTAAATGATAATATGACATTGTGACTGTCACAATGTCATATCGTTTTCTGAAAAGGGAAGTTTTATACAATCGTTTTCTGAAAATGGTTTACTTTAGCTGGTAATCAGGAGTAGTTGGCAAAACCGAAGGTCATTATTTGGCAGTTTGGCAGTGGCCCAGCACTCTATATCAGACTGTGGTGTGATGAAATCCATTGTTGTGAAATAATTTGCAAAGTTTGATAGGCAACATTGAATAAAATCTGATAAAAACCTAATCACTTATTAAAAGATTCTTAACACTAACTGCAGCAAAGTCTACAGCATCCTTCGTGCCACACAACATGCTGAATGCAATGCATGGTGGACAATGCAGCAACTTCATATCGAGGTCACGTGATTTATTGTCAGGCCCCCTCTCCATCGCCATGCACGCAAAGTACGGAGTATGGAGCTTGATTTGTTATGATTTAGTTGTTCCTTTATATATAGGCCTAAGAAAAATAGGTAAATGAAGGTTTAGATAGAAGCACACCGCAGTGATTTTAGCTTGACTATATTCCCTTGCAAAACTAAATCGCAAAACTAAATCACGACAGTGGCAGTCACTGAGTTCTTCATTGCGGATATAATTGTGTGTGTTCCGTCTGCCTGAAACAAACCAAATATATGACATTTTTCTTCAACTAATCAATACAATTTACGATAGGCTATAATATAAAACTAATTACAATAAGTGTGTGTGTGTTCATCGCCGTACCCACAGAGTAATGTTATCAACCGTGTGATTCGTTACTATTCGTACATTCATATAAAAAGAAAATATATATATATATACATATTAAAAAGGTTATTGTCATTATTATTATATCCTAATCTCCTAACAATGTCTAACCAGGCCTTTCCTTGTGTAACCCCTCAAACGAAAAACTACAGCTGTTCTGTCTGGGGCATAATATCTACTAAACTCGGTAGACCTGATAGGCGAGACCTATAGTTCTGATCATGACTGACATGTGACTCGATAAATACGTAGCCCTATGTCTTCCAAATGCAACGAAAAGCCACAAAATACAGGAATCAAAGAGATATGTCAGCACACCACGCCACTCACAAATACAAATAAATAAATACAATATCGAAGCACAGCACGTGTCCATCAAACAATAAAGGAAGTCAAAGGAATAGCCTACTTCAGCACACCACACAAATAACATCAAATAAATATGATATGCTAGCACACCACACCGTGTGCAGATAATAGACAGTAAAACAAACATGACTTTCTTAGTTTGTCGACGTTCTCGCGCGTACGTCGACCTCGTGTCAGCCGCTGTTTTCCGAACGACGGCTACCATTGCTTCGTAGATTCGAACCCGCCGACAAGAATTCAAATTAAACACACGCAGGAAAGTAGACCTACGTGTCTTCAATTGGCACTGTTGTTGTCCCACATGGAAATAGGAAGAGCTGGGTTGACATGGAAACACGTTAACAACACTCGACGTCTACGTCCAGTTATTGTAAATGTAGAACATAATGTAACGTTTAACTGTTATATTCTGACATTCACCTTTCGCATCCTCCTTCGCTTCTTGCATGTGTGAACGAATGAATGAAGCTGTGCATCTATTTGTCTTTCTGGTGTTCAGGTTCAGGTGTTCTGGTGTACCTTGCAAATACAGCTAACTACAATTACAGTACACTAATAACGTATTATTGTATGTCTCAGCGGGCAATGAAGTGCATCTGTCATAGATATTATATATAGGGCTAGATCTATTTAAAACTTCATTGCCTATAATCCATGAAGAGGCGAATAATTTGAGTGCTTTCTGAGAGGGATCCAGTTTTAAAGCAAATTATTCTTGGCCTTAGACTGTAGAGAGTTGATCACAACAGAAGAGTTTTCAGTTGACATTCCAGAATATTATAATATTCCATAGTATTAGTATTACATAGTATAATTACTACAGTATTATAATAGTATTATTACAGTGTCTAAGTGTGGGTCCCCTATGGTGACTGTCCTGTAGTTCCCTGAGTTCAAACAGAATGTTCCAGAGCTTCCCAGAATGTTCCAATATTCTCGATGAAGGGGTTTACACGTTCACTATTAAAGGTGCACTATTAAAGGTGCTATATGTAATAAACTTCTGTAGCTGCCACAGACAATATTGGGAGAGAGTTGTCCCCACTTGCCCCCTCCTCCCCAGTCTCGAGGCTTACGTGTGTTGCCAGGATGAGGGCACTGAACGAACCCGGCATCGGACTTGAAATCTTTCTTTGCCAATAAAGAAGGATTTCTCTAAGCGGTCTCTATCTTTCAAATGCAACTCCAAGATTTACCAGTGTTTTGGTTTCGGCTCTGGTCATGGAGCTTTTTCAAAAGAGGACGAGGCTTTTTAGGTCAGGTAGAATCCAGTCTAATCTCAGCTGATCCAGTTTGTTTGCTTGATGCCATGGCTGCTGCATGCTGTGTTTCTGTGCCAATTTATTTAATATCTGGCAACCCGGGTTACTCGGAAAATAGTGAATCACACAGACCAAAACAAAAATGTCAACATACTAGTTGAAGCATTGTTGTCGGAGAAGCCAGTGTTTCTACTTAGCATGTTTCCTTAATTTCGGATGCCATATCATTGTCATTTTATGACTTAGTACAGTACATTTGTTACATACAGCACCTTTAACTTCCAACAATACTCAAGAAAAACCTCAGGCACCACCCACTATTATCATTTTCCAGTATTGTTCCTTTCTAGATCTTTCCAGAACTTTCCAGAGCATTTCAGGATCTTTCCAGTGGGTTTCAAACTTTCCAGGGCATTCTGGGGGTCAGTGGTTGGACGCGGTGAAGGAGTTGACGGGAAGGCAGAGCAGGGAGCGGTAAGCAGGATGCAGGGGCCTGACCCGGCCTGGCAGTGGCCCGTGGGACCGCCAATCAGAACTACTTCCTGGTTTGCAGCACAGGGAAACATCACACCTGAAAGCAAGTTAAGAAAAACACAGCCCTCTCTGGTGTAAAAGTCATGTATTGAGTCATGAGGGGCGGCACTAGCTTAGGAGGTAGAGACAGTTGTCTGGCAACCGGAAGGTCGCTGGTTTGATCCCTGTCTCCCCCTAGCTAAGTGTCGAGGTGTCCCTGAGCAAGACACCTAACCCTAACTGTTCCCGACGAGCTGGTTGTTGCCTTGCATGGTTGACACCGCTGTCGGTGTATGAATGGGTGAATGTGAGGCAATGTAAAGCGCTTTGGATAAAAGCGCTATATAAATGATCCATTTACCTTTATGTATGTATAGTAGATGTAGAGACAGAGAGATGGAGGAATGGAGAGATGGAGAGGGATGCAGAGATGGAGAAAGACAGATATAGACAGGGAGAGAGGGAGAGAGAGAAGACAGGGATATCTCTCTGCCTAGAGAAAGAGCGAGAGAAGTAGATAGAGAAAGAGAGAAAGAGAAAGCCAAATTGTACCTGCTGACTCCTTGGATGATTCTCTTCTCGTCCTGGTCCAGACACACAGGGAACGTGGTTCCGTCTTCTCCTTTCACACACACCCTGTCGACCCTCACCTCCGACACGCACAGCTGCTACAAGGGAATGATGCCGGGGAAAAACAATTTGCCCGGAAATTCCGGGGAATGAAAACATCCTCAGTACGCATTTATAAGCAGTTTTTTTTCATTTGTAGGTTTTATTTGCACAACTTGGGTGCACAACTAAAATGTAGATGTCAAAAATCGGTTGCTCTCACCTGGTTGTATCCCATCTTTGATTTGGTGGACTGTCTCTTTAAGACCTCCGTCATGGACAGCAGAAGATTCTCCACTCCCAAATCTAGATTAGATCATATTACATTAGTTTGGATTGTATTGGAGTAGATTGGATTTGACTAGATTAGATTAGATTTCATTTGATAATATTTTATTAGATCAGATCAGTTTAGAGATAATCAAGACAATGTGTTTAATCCATGCATTCATAAATATACAGGACCATGGATCTCTGATCCACACTGCACATCCACCTGGTGGTCAGTCTCTGTAACTGTCTCTGTCAGTGCTGAAATATACTTGTAGGCAAGATCCGTAACCCCTACCTGCTAGGCCCATTTGGCAAAAGCATCTCCTTGATGACTTATAAAGTACATCGCTCGACATTTAGGACCTGGTCTCTGTTATGAAAGTGGCTGTGATGTGCGTGTCATGTGCATGTCCGCGTACCGACCAGCTGTGCCCTCCTGCAGGCTTTGTGGAGGTTTATAGACGTGCACACCACCTCCCCTGCCTCTATCCACTGGCTCCTCCCACTTACAGACACCTTGCAATGGAAAAGGAGCACACACACTCATCTATAACAACGGCCACTACCTTCCAATCACAGAGGGAGATAGAACGAGTAAGTCACATGACACAGGAAGTGAATGAGTGTTACCTGGTTGTAGGCCACACCCAGCGATAGAGGGACCGCCTCCCGGTCGCCGTCAATGCCGAACCTTTTACTGGCAGCACCTGTGTATGATGTACAATATGTACTATACTACAATAGTGTGTTCCAGGACGTTTGTGTGTGTGTGTTAGAGACAGAGAGAGTGCATATGGATGTGTGTATGTGTGTGTGACTGACCCATAGCTCTGATGGCCCTGGTGCCGACGGTGTGTCCCAGCTCCAGAGAGTAGATAAACACCTCCTTGATCCTCCCTCCCCCTGCCAGGGTCAACTGGGACCAGGAGAATAACACAGAACAGAACTCATATTTACCCAAAAGGTAGTTAGCGGTAATGTCCATATACATGCATGTAGAGATAAGATAAGATAGAACTTTATTAATCTCGAAGGAAATTCTTGTGCCAGAGGTTACTCAAAAATAACAACAACATAATAAAAACAATAGAATAATAAACAGTGCCTAATATAATAACAATAAAAACATACATTTAGTAAAAAAAATAAGTTAACTAGAATAGAAAGTAATATTGGCAATGATATTGAAAACTATTGCACATGATGTTGAAAAGTACTATTGCACATGATCTTGATATTGTTGTCCAATGTTTCAACTGTCCTTCCTGCAGAAGGGGGATGGGTTATACAGTGTTGTGTGATTGCAGCAGAGATATCGGTCAGGAGAACTTTGGGCTCTGTGTTTCAAAATAAGAGCGTTGAATTATCCAAAGTCCAAAGTTGTCCTGTCCATATTATGTATCCATATGTACATGCTGTTAACTTCAGAATGTTCCGAATGGTTCTGCTTGACAACATTTGGAACATTCGGTAAGTTAACAGTATGTACATAGGGTGTGTGTGTGTGTGTGTGTGTGTGTGTGTGTGTGTTTCTCTCTGACCTCTGCCTGGTAGAGTTGCAGCAGGGCAGGCTGTTGGGCATGTCTACAATAGTACAACAGCAGGTCAGCCAATAGGGGAAGACGATCCGCGCAACTGCGGCTGCTGCTGCTTCCTGTGATGTCGTCATCTGCCTTACACGTTGTCTAGGAAACAGAATATACAAAACTGTTACACCAACATCTCAGCAACTAACAAGATTTGCTAGTTAGTACCAAACAGCAACCATGGCAACCATGCTGTGGTGACGATATGACATTCTTTATTTAGATTTGGTATGTAAAAGTGATTATGACTAGTGGTGCTAGGGGTGAGGGTGGGGGGTCTACCTGGTACAGGACCTGGGAGGACAGGCTGAGCAGGCTGAACACACTGCGCTGGTACCAGGGGTCCATGAGGGCCAGGAGGTGGGCTATGTCGGTGGACACCTCCTGCTGGGCACCTCCATCCGACTCCTGGTTTTAATTGAAAGGTTTTCTTTCTTTTATTTATTGGCAAAGTGAATTTAACAGTATCAATTATTAGGTGTAAGGGTTAATTAGGTTTAAGAATTAATTAGGTTCAGGAATGAATTAGGTTTAGGAATGAAGTAGGTTTAGGAATTAATTGGAATGTTTTTATCTAATCTAACACAGTCTATATATAATAAAGTTGTCTAAAAAAAAAAGTTAACCAAAATTATTGTTAAGAACTTTATTGCCATGACAACAGCATGTGCTTCATCCACCGTCACCGTTCTCACCAAGGTGGGCGTTGCCCTGAGCAGACTCCCTGTCTGCATGTCGCTCGGTGCGGGCCCCTCCCTCGTCGTCCCCGTTGTCCTCTTGGCCGGTATAAAGAAGAACTGCAGTCGGCACCTCCGGGTGAGCCTGGGGGTCCTCCTCTCGGCACTCTGGAGGTGGCTGTAGGCCCGGGCCAGCCTGCCCAGCTCCCTGTCACCCCCCATCACCACCACCCTCACCAGGGCCTTCGTGACCTCCCCGTCCGCATCATCGCAGCTCAGGATGGGCCGGCGTCGGATGCACACCGGCCTCTTGCCCACCAAGGGGTCCAGGGACCCAAGTAGAGCACCCACCTTCACATTCATGTTCAGGAGGACTTTGTTAGTCCCGTATATATATAAACCCTTGTGTGTGTGTATATACAGTGGTGTGAAAAAGTGTTTGCCCCCTTCCTGATTTCTTATTTTTTTGCATGTTTGTCACACTTAAATGTTTCAGATCATCAAACAAATTTAAATATTAGTCAAAGATAACACAAGTAAACACAAAATGCAGTTTTTAAATGAAGGTTTTTATTATTAAGGGAGAAAAAAAATCCAAACCTACATGGCCCTGTGTGAAAAAGTGATTGCCCCCCCTGTTAAAACATAACTTAACTGTGGTTTATCACACCTGAGTTCAATTTCTCTAGCCACACCCAGGCCTGATTACTGCCACACCTGTTCTCAATCAAGAAATCACTTAAATAGGACCTGCCTGATAAAGTGAAGTAGACCAAAAGATCCTCAAAAGCTAGACATCATGCCGAGATCCAAATAAATTCAGGAACAAATGAGAAAGAAAGTAATTGAGATCTATCAGTCTGGAAAAGGTTATAAAGCCATTTCTAAAGCTTTGGGACTCCAGC
>OMKP01083057.1:0-13771 GCA_900302375.1 Bathygadus melanobranchus | reverse complement strand
CTTGATGGGTGCACGGTGGCTCAGTGCGTAGCACTGTTGCCTCACAGCAAGAAGGTTGTGGGTTCAAGTCCCGCATGGTGCAACATGTCGGGGCTGGTTCCCGGGCCTTTCTGTGTGGAGTTTGCATGTTCTCCCCGTGTTCACTCGGGTTCCCCCCATAGAACCCCACAACACAAACATGCAGAAGAACAGATTGCTCTTCGGTCCTGTCCCTGACCAAGACAGGACTGAGCGCTTGGACTTGGTCCCCGGGCGCCGTACTGACTGGCTGCCCACTGCTCCTGGCTTTCCCTGGGGGAGGACGGCCAGGATGGGAAAACGCAGAGAAGGCATTCCACCGGCGACGCCGATAATTGCATGTGTGTTGCCGCTCACAAGTGTGTTTGAAGTGTCTAGACCGTGTGGCAAATAAAAGGACCAATGTCCTCTGATTACTTACTTGTGATATGATTCACTTAGTGGGAATAATAATAATAAGAAGACCTTTGTTGAGGTCTGTAGCAAACAAACATGTTTTGTATCTGGTGAAGAAAATGTGTAGGCCACAGTATATCTGCAGCACTACATAATGGTGGTGTATTTAAATGTACACATTGTATCATTATCATAAAGTTTGGCGATTTATTAGCTTTTAAACTGGGTATTCCTTTTATTTGAGAAAGTGTGTTATTCTCATGATATTTATGATTTGGGGAATTTGGGATTTATTCATTTAAAACAAATGAACACAAAAATTGATTACATTGCAAGCATGGATGTGTGGCAACAGTAGCTCAGGGGGTAGAGCGGTTGTCTGGCAACCGGAAGGTTGCTGGTTCGATCCCCGGCTCCGCCTAGCTAATTGTCAAGGTGTCCCTGAGCAATACACCTAACCCTAACTGCTCCCGACGAGCTGGTTGTTACCTTGCATGGTTGACACTGCCGTCGGTGTATGAATGGGTGAATGTGAGGCAAATGTAAAGCGCTTTGGATAAAAGCGCTATATAAATGCAGTCCATTTACCATTTGTCGTTCGTACATCCACACAACGCTTATGTTATGGTACGGCTGTCCACGGCTATGTTCAGATATCCTGAGTTCAAACCAGCATGTTAGACTGATGCTAACAGTGAGTACCTGCGGATGCGGTCGGGGGAGTCAGGCAGGTTCATGTCCAGAGTTCCCAGCAGCAGGTTGATGTAGTGGATCCACAAGTCCACGCTGAGCGGGATGGCCCGGAGGCCCTCCACACACACCTGCAACACGCAACGCAACACACACACACACGTTTATGTGGAAGTACTAACACAAGCACCACAAAATGGCTTTGACAGTGACTCTCATGGTGACACATTGCAGCCTTAGCAACCCCAAGTCTAAAATGGACTTTTATACAAAACATATACATTTCTAAATTATCGTTACCGCCTGCGCCCTGTCGTTGTAGCTGCTGCGTCTCTCCAGGTCAGTGTACTTCTTCCAATAGCCATAGCATAGAGGGTAGCATGCCAGGAAAGCCGTCAGCGCCCTGCGCGACGCTGTCATGTGACTCTGCACATAATGGGAACATGTGTTGTCATATTCCATTAAAACAACAGGCTGACAGTCTGTGAAAAGACTTGGCCAGTGTTCACAATTACAAATGCAGTATATTGAAATAAGCTGTTTATAATTTCAAATCCATATTTATGTATATTGGGTTAACTGTTACTTTGTAACATACGTTTAAAAAAAGGTTCAAGTTTAGTTTAATATTATCATTGTTATTATTCCGACAGACAGACAGACAGACGGCTGTCGAAAACAAAGACAACACAACACACCTCTTGTTCACAGTACTGCAGCAGATCGGTCCAGCTGGTGAAGTCGTTGGGATTGTCATTGGCAGCCTTCCACAAGCGCTCAAAGTCCGCTGGCAGCTCCCCCTCCTCATCCTCCGGCATGGAGAAGGTCGGCAGGTCAGGAACAGGGGCATCATCTGGGGCCACGGCTACAGCCCCATTCTCCTCCAACATCTCTTTTGGAACCTCTAATGGGGGAGGCACTGGGGCCTCTGTGGCCTCCATGGCTATCATGTGAAAGAAGCAGCAGGTTTGGAAAAGGAGGGGGAAAAGTACCAGTTAAACACAATTTGCTTGGCTGGCCAAGAGTCACACAAAATAACAAATGGTCATTCATTCAAGTTAGCATTTGACACATACAACTTAATCTTCAAATTATATAATATGTATCACGTATAATGTCAAGAAAATGCATTTACAATTATATCTCAAAATACATCCATTTGGAAGAAAAGGATCATCTTAGAAAAAAACCATGCAAACGCTAAAAAGGATGTACTATTATTGTACAGTATACACAGTACTTGTGCGTAAGAAATGCAGCGAGATGTGAAATTTGTGAAGTCTAAAAAGTCTAATTGGAAAATATTAAATAACATTTATAATTCCAAAACTTGTTCATGTTCTATGTTGTCATTATTAGTTTTCTTTTGTTACATTTCTGAAGTAAATAACTTCTGTGTGGTATCTGAATGCTTTCTTTAACATCCCAATGCCATGTTGTTTACATACATGAAAACTGTAAACATACAAGTATACATTTTGAGGGTATTTCACTTTAGTTGAGACCTCCGTGTGTATGTATGAAGTAGCCTAGCCTAGCATATAAACCAGGATCAGAATGGATACATATGTCAATCGTTCAAGGCGCGTAGTGCAACAAAACGCTGAAAAATGTCTCAGGAACAACAAATAAACCGTGCATGGTAATATGGCTAACATATTTAACACAACCTGAAGAATCTTCAAGTTCCCCGTTGCCACTCAGGTCTTCCAAACCTTCCGCCGCCATGACTAGTAACGTTGTGATGACGTCATTGGAGCGCGACAAAAACCGAATCTGGTGGGAAAGAAGTTCACATATACAATTGATACATGATGTATCGATTATACCCTTTTTATGGAACAGATTTAATGGAAATTACGTAATCTAAAAGAGATAGAGAGCTATAGATAGATATAGAGCATTTAAAAAAAGAAATAGAGAAGTGAACTTCTCCAGAGAATGCAGTCTTATAGATATGAAGAAAATGTGTTAAACTGGTTTAGAAAGAACACCGCTTATTATCAATTTCTACATACAAAAATGGGTTGGGTTGATTCGTTTTTGGTTTCCAGACTCCAGTGCACACTTAAATCTCACAGAGAATTCAATCTTCGGTAATCCAAACTCTTGATCTCCATCTCACAAACAACATTTCAACAGGATGAGAACACACTAGTGATGGGAATTCTGGCTCTTTTTAGTGAGCCAGATCATTTGGCTCAGCTCAGCAATAAGAGCCACTCTTCATTTAGTACCACTTCTGGCTATTATAATTCAGCCAAATTTAGCAATGTTTTGACTTATGATTGTTATATGTGCACATATATCAATTACATTATTCAATGTAATTACACTAAACCTTGTAATTTCCAGAATACCATAGTTGTATTATTATTCTATGTAATTATACTTATACAACAACTTGTTGGTTCGATCCCGGCTCCGCCTAGCTAAGTGTCGAGGTGTCCCTGAGCAAGACACCTAACCCTAACTGCTCCTGACGAGCTGGTTGTTGCCTTGCATGGTTGACACCGCCATCAGTGTATGAATGGTTGAATGTGAGGCAATGTAAAGCGCTTTGGATAAAAGCGCTATCCAAATGCAATCCATTTATTTCCCATTCATTATAATTCAAATCAAAGAGAAATACATGTTGACATGATGGAGGTGAAGTTCCACAAACATTCTGCCCTTTGAGGTGGCGGGTCTTGGACCAATGAAAGCCATGCCCAGAACACTCCATGGGTGCACTTTACTTTCAGCGTTATGTTGCTGACAGTGAGGACACTTGTCAATCTGAAATGAACAAAGACTTTTTTAAATTGCAAATTAATGAACTAAACTCACTGCATGGTGAACAAACTAAAAACATGGTACTAATATGCGGAAAAAATATGATAAGGTGTCAGTTAATTCATATTCTGTCATATTCATTCAAGTGGGCTTACCCATCTCTTAACATCCTGTCTGGTCTTGGCCCAGTGGTATGATGCTCTGACCATCTCCTCTATGTCTCCACGTCGGCCAGGTAGTCATGGAATCGTCTCAGCACTTCATTCCGTTCCTCAGTGCTCATAACCACAAGACGCAATCTGTCACACGCTTTTAAGTACAACTGTCCACCTGACAACCAAAATGATGAGCCACAGTGAGGAGGAGAGGATATGTTGTGAAATAGAATATGTACAAGTTGACAACTAGACCCCAGATATAACTAATATAATATAACATATAACCTCTTCTTAAGTAGTTCTTATGACCTTCGGATAGAGTCCTTTCTAATTTGAATGTGTTCAGAGGTCAGTGTCAGATGATGAAAAACACGATCTTAAGAAAGAACAAAGAAATCTCTTTGTACACCTGGAATTGATCCATCTCAGCAAACTGACAGTGCTGGGGCTAAAGAAAGACAGACAATACAAAAGTAATCTTACAATTATAGCTTCCAGTCAATTTGGCACTGCTGCCTCACAGCAAGAAGGTTGTGGGTCCCGCATGCAACATGTCGGGGCTGTGTGGAGTTTGCATGTTCTCCCCGTGTTCACCCGGGTTCCCCCCATAGAAACCCACAAGAAAAAACATGCAGGAAAACAGATTGCTCTTCGGTCCTGTCCCTGACCAAGACAGGACTGAGCACTTGGTCCCCGGGCGCCGTACTGATGGCTGCCCACTACTCCTGGCTGGGATGGGAAAAGGCAGAGAATGCATTCCACCGGCGACTGCTGATAATTGCGTGTGTGTTGCCGCTCACAGCTTGTGTTTGTAGTGTGTATACCATGTGGCAAAATAAAGGACCAATGTCCTGTGATTTATTATTTCTTTTCAGTGTATGGCAACTGATTGAAATCAACGTCATCTTTGAAAATAAACAACGCGGGTTACGTTCTGGATAAGAAAAAGACACAAGCACATTGTAACCTTTTCTTTGTTGTTGTGTTGCCTGGGACATGCTGTAATTGTAATGTGGATCATGGGACACCTTACCTGTGCTCTCCACCTGTAGATGTAACCTGTAAGACACATGAAGACCTGGGTTGAGTGTAAAGTGTGAAGGTCACATTAACCTGTGTCTCTGTGAGTTAATATAAAAGTGCACACGACAGCGGAACCATATGGTTAAAAACATCATGACAGATATTGCGATATGATTCACTATTAGTGAGGATGATCTGTTTTGCATCACAATTTTCATTTTCATTGAAAAAATGTAATTAATGTGACATTTGTTGCTGTAAACAATCCAAACAAACATGTTTTCTGATATATGGAGAAAACAATGTGTAGGCCAGGGCATATCTGCAGCACTACAGTACTTCATTTATAATGGTGTTATACATTTACATATTTTACCCTTTAATTGCAGCTCTTTGCATTTAGTGTGATAGGTGTAAGATTGCGATGCAGGACATCTGACATACTCTCTGTCATTGCAGACAGACACATCCAGCATTTAAGCACTTAATGGCGTTACAAGATTAATCAGCAGCTCCGACTTATGGGTGGGCGTGGTTAAGTTGCTGTGGTCATGTGCAATCATGACATGCAAGTGTGACACACCTTTGCAACTACTTGCCTGGGAAAAGTCGAAAACCGTTTGAGTCGACTGATCCCATTAGGCCTGAAACCCACTGCCTGCGTGTGCGTCGCGTCGCGGAACCGCTGCGTCTGGCTCGCGTGTGGCGTTCACACTGGCAGCGTGTCTGCTGCGGCGCGTCTGCCTGTCAGCCCTATCTTTCTACATGGATTTTGCCTTTATAATGGCTATATTTTCATTTCATTTGAACTGTCATGTTTTTTTACAGAAAACGAAGCGTGTAAATTGTAAAAAGGTTTTTTTTAAAAGAAAATAATTATATTTGTTCATGCCTGACATATTCTACACATTGAAACTGTAGTGAAAGCTGTAAATTTGCAGGTATGTCAATATGACTCAACACATCTTCTATGTATTTTTTGACGCGAACCGAGTATCCGAGAGAGACGCCCATAAAAAAATGGGCGTCTCTGGTCGCAGCCGAGACGTCTCAGTGTGCAGTGAGGTTGCTCTGACCGCCACGCACAAGCAGGCGGTGGGTTTCAGTCCTTAGGAAATGTAAAACACCCATCCTCAAATTGTTGGAACACAACCAGGTATTGTTTACGTCTGATATTGTTGACCCACTGGAGGAGTATCCTATGGTCCGCAGAATTGGAGAATGTAAACAAAAGTGACTCTGCTGTATGTACCCCAGAAGTAAATGCAAATACGGAAGCGCATTGCATTCATCAAAGAAAAAAAAAATTAGACACCTTATCTCGTAATTAGGAGATCCTGTTCTCGTAATTACGAGATGTATGTATATAACTAATAATATATAAGTATAATGGTGAAACGATGCACTCGGACGCCATACTTGAAGGAAACTTATTACGGCAGACTAAACTCTCCCAGACCTTCACTTAAACGCGGCATTTCATGCATTTGTTTGATGACGTGCGCATGCTCTCGTTTGTTTCTTGTTTTGTATCATACTAGCCGCAATTTATGCTTTGCTGCCTCCCACCGATCACAAAACGCTACTTCGTCGATTATTAAATTCAATTTATTTTTTTGTATCTTTGTTTATGGTTTAGTTATGAGTTTTTCTTCTTGAGTAGCATAATTTTCACCAGAATGTATTTGATCATTTAAAATATAGCTAGGGGGACAACACTGCTCAAAGCATGATCTCCAGTGTGGCCGCTGAGAAAATGTAGGGTTTTTAAACAACCTTGAACAGCCATTTACCTCAGCCTAACATGCATTTTCATGACACTTCAAACAAATATAAAAAAGGTCCAAGAAATTGCGACATGTTACATGTCATCTATGGGGCAATACATGGAAAACAACTTTAAAATGTTTTTAATCAAAAAATTGTTTCTATTATAGATTTAGGTTTTAATAGACAACTACACACTTACGGAGTTCCCCTCTTCCAACAACATCGATTCGACTGTGAACGCAGTGGACTGGCCATCACGGCAACTAAAGACTATAGAAAACAAACACATTGCTCTACAATTTTGCTGTGCTGTAATTGAAAAACTTTTTTTTTTTTAACCAACGGAGATGTGTGTTACGTGGAATTCCGGATCAATCTGGAAGGATCACATCCCATCATTGTAAATAACGAATGAGATCGTATTGTGACAGCAAATCAAATATCGACCTACAGCTCCGAGTGTAATGTGGTGTATTAGTGTACAGCTGATATGTCAACACAAAAATCAAATTACACATGAATTTTAATTAACTTGAATAAAAACGGAACTATCTAGCTCTAGTAGGTCTTACACCATAACGAATGAAATGCATTTTATTTTTCACTCATCTTCAAGTGCATTTAAAAATATCAAGTAAACAAAAGTTGGACAAAAGAGAAAAAAAAACACCAACAGGATATCTTTCACATCAGTGGTTCACAATCCCTGTTGATATATTGGATTTTGTTTAAAAACAATTGCCAAACGTTAACCATTTTTAAGTAGTAGCATTTAATCTAAAAAGGGTCATGATAATTGGAGCTTGCAAAAACTTTGCTGAAACCAACTCTGAACAGGTTGAATGGAAATACTTTGATCTTGCATTTGATTTAGTTGAGTTTACATTTGTCAGAAATTGAAAAAAACAGAAATGTACATGACTACGGTAGTCGGCACTAGATTATGGCTGAGCCGAGGGCAACCTGCATGATTTGTGGTGCAATGCTACAGGACCAAAAAAACAAAAAGATGGATGGAATGGATCTTGAAGGAATATAAAAAGGAAAAAGAAATAAACATCCATATAGTTCAACAGCTCCTGGAGAATGTGTGCCTTCATGTAACATCCTCTCTGAGAACTCTCTTGCCCCCAATCAAACACATCTCATTGATCAAATCATTACATCTAAACTGAACTACATATGGGGAAAAAAACATTCCTATCTAAATGGCAACCTTTCAGTACCCAACTATTAGTTTTGATGGACACGAGGGGAACATGGTAGTGACATTTTTTGTGGCTCAGTCACACTAACATGTCTAAATGGACAGCTGGGTACATGTATGCGTGCACATATTGATGAACGGCACACGTGAAACGTGTGTGGCATGTGTGGGTGTTCCACAGCCTGTAGATTACCAATGTTTAAGAAGAGAGACCGTGTGTGTGTGTGTGTGTGTGTGTGTGTGTGTGTGTGTGTGTGTGTGTGTGTGTGTGTGTGTGTGTGTGTGTGTGTGTGTGTGAAGTGCCTATCCTCCTCCTCTCTATCCACCATTGTCTTCTGCCTGTCCCTCTCCTCTGGTATCCATGGTTACTTCAGTGCTACGCTCCAGTCCTCTCCGACGTTCATGCCGGGCTTGCGGATGGTCAGCACTGACATGGAGGCGTCAAACTCAAACTCCAGCTGGCTCTCCTGGCCACCTGCAGTGTGGAAGAGAGGGTGGAGGGAGGGAACAAAACGTTTGTAGAGCCCAAGCACTTCCATACACAGGAGATATGGCGCCAAAAGTAGGCATGAGTGAGGTACATTTAACCCAATGGGAAGCTGAGCATTGATTTCTCTTAGCAGAGAGCAGAGTACAATGAAGCAATATTACACCTCAAGGCGTGCATTGCTGTCATTATGCAGGTGCCTCGTTTCCTAACTGCAAAGCACACTGAGTAATATTGTGAGAAAAACACAAAAGCGGAGCAATTTGCTTTGTTTTGTTATTTGTATCCCAGGGAAACTGATACAATTTACATGGGATCACCATCATCAGCCTGGGATTTACGACCACAGACTTTATTTTCCATGGACAGATTTTGCCTCGTGAGACGATTACGAGTTCACATTGTGGCGTGGTGACAGTATTTGTGCCCGTCCTTTTCAAAAGGACGACTCCCCAGTTGGTTCGGTGCAACAAACCATCTGATGCATCAGGTTAAGATTTTGCTACTATTTCACATGCATTTTTAGGCTAGTAGTGCAGTGTTTACCGGTCGAATCAATGGCGGAGTAATATAGTGATGAGGCATTTCTCATTAGCACAGCTAGGTGTGCCGTCATGCTCATTTGATCACGTTCTAAAAAGGTCTAGTTGACCAATCAGGTTGCTCGGTTGGAACTACCTGTAGTAGAATGTACAAGAAGACCCCCCCCGCGCACTCACCGGCAGTCTTGAGGGTGACCTTACTGGGCTTACTGGCTCCCAGTATGAGGATCCTCTCGATCCAGGACTTGGTAGACAGATGTGCAGCAGGGGCCAAGTTACTGCAGAGGGGAGACAAGCAGACAGAGTGGGATATTCTGTTACACTAGTTCTGTTTAATATACATGACAAATGGATAATGACAAACTGCCAACCGACATTACTGACGCTCAGATTTTGCTGTTAGGGTACAGGTAGAAGCAGTTTCAGCCAATGGTTCACCCCCTTAAACAAAATAAAGAGTATTGTCCCACCTGGAAGATAGGATGTTGTTGGAGAAAGACAGCTTCCTGTGGATGAATTCTCCCTTTGTGTCAAAGTTGAAGGTGTGACCGTCGTCCAGGTAGAGCTCGCCTACAGCAGTCCGCTGTCGCGGACAAACAAACACAGTTTCAAGCCTCAAATGGTGACGCTGTGTGTGTGACAATAGCAGCAGGTATATGTATGAAAGGAAAGTTACCTGTTGACTGAGGGCCACATAGAGGGTATAGGGATCATGCTCCATACAGGTGGAGGATCTGCGAACACGCAACTTCCTGGGAATGATTGAGCCACCGCGCTGGAACACAGGGATCTAAGGAGAGAGAGAGCGAGGCCGTGTTCAATCAGATTAGTGTATAAACACAATGGGTACAACAATGTCAAAAGGTAGGAGATACAAATCGAGCGTTGTTAATACTATGAGAACTTTTCACAATCAATCAATATCAGAGTATAGGTATAACAGTGATAACAGTAACTATAACAGTGATATTGTGGGCCATACAGAGCTCATGGCGACGGGGATATAGAGGTCCTGGGCTCCGTTGTGCTTCTGGAAGGTGTGGACGTCAAACCAGACCTGAAACACAGACGGGAAGATTAATAATACAGCACTTCCTATTCAACCAGCCCTAAAGGAACTCAAAGTTAAGCATTGAAGCCAACCATGTAGTGTAACTGACATGAACCACAAAACATGTGATTTGTGTAAATCCCATTTTATTTTTCCAAACAACCAACCACTTCGGACTCCCACATAAAGGTTTGATTGTTTCAAATTCCCCATCTGTATAATTCTCAAAGGAGAGTTGTCTTCCTGCCACAGACACAATATTTCCACAAACGTGATCAAAAAAGAAAAGGAAACAAACAACAACGAAACAAACCCCCTCCGGCTTTTCACTTATTCCACTCCCGTTGGAAGTACCGCTCCGGTTCCGGGGTTTAACATGGACAGACACGGAACAGGAGAAATACATTGGCAGTTGCGGCTAATGTTCAGGTGTTATAAGATATGCTATGTCATAAGATTTACATCACGTCCCAACATCCCTTAAAATCTGAAGCTGTGTTGGACATTAGAGGAACTTATTTTAAAAGGGGTAACCACAACAATGTAACAAGTGGAAAAATCACTGTTGATATTTTCTTTATCACCAGTTGCCAAGAAGCTTAGCCTTATCATTAATTGGCAGATCTAGCGTTGTTACAGGATGAAAAGTTGAGAACTGGGTGAGAACTTTTTGCCTACTGGTACGTTTCAGAGAGTGAGAACATATAGCTGGCATTTCTCAGTCCTTGCTAAACTGTTGTAAGCTGCACAACAGACCGATATAAAGAGGGACTTCCAAAACAACATCTCCTAACATCACTGGCGTGATAGACTGCAATCACCATCCGACAATGAATTCAACCACGTAAACAGAAAGGGAATGCACTCGCAATGATGCTGGCGATGTGCATCTCTAGAGGACCCCAGAGGGCTCTTTAATAGCTATTCATTTTAGGTCAAAGTACTTTTAGCCTCTGATAATGTGATCAATTTTATTTTAATGAGCGCCTAAATGTTAATTCACGTTCACACAAGGGAATTTCTAACTTAAACATTTGAGCACTGTCAAGGCCTGGTGTATCGATTGCTATGTATGGGGCGTATAAATAAAATTACAAAAGAAATAAAATAGGCTAATAGAGTAGGCTCACCTCTCCTTTTCCAGGCAGATAGGCAGTGACACCCCTGGCGCCCTCTTCAGTCACTGGGTGCACCAGCAGGTCCCTCCCTGGCACACAGCATGGTGACAGTCAGAGCAGGCACATTCACTGTATAACTTGGCTGTATCAGTACAAAGGACTACTTTAACCAATGTTGTCTCATTAGTCACAGACGCATCATGGCAGGTTGTGGCCCATGACCAATACATCCATGCTCATGACAGTAACATTGGTTATTACATTATACCGCTTATTTCTGTGTGTCAGAGCTATGGTAACTGAATGAGTTTCTGTTCTGGCTTACATCAATGGAACACACCCATAATTAAGGTTATGAGATGCACCTTTTTTTACCGGATTTAGATACTACTGAGCCACACAGAAATAGATTTCTGTATAAACATTCAAAGGATAAACACATTTTTAAGCCACACACACACTAATCTTATAAGCTCAAAGAGGTGGGAAAAGTGATGTTTTCGGCATTGTCCTTCAGCGCCGCTGACTCACCGAGCAAGAACTGGTCGTCCATGGCGAACGTAGCAGCATCCTGGGGATACTCCACCCACAGTGGTCTGCCCAACAGGAGATACAGAAAGTATTACTATACTGTGTAGTATAGTCCCTCCATTCAGCAGTGGGTGGCGCTCAAGACTACAGAAGGTGGATTAAAACGTCTCTTGCGCACACAGTTGTAAGCTTGTATACAAGTTTCCATATAACTATCTTCTCAAACAACTGATAACTTAGCACTTTAGTAAAGAACACTTCCTGAATCAGTTCAGGGATTAATTCACAGTGGATTCAGAGAGATTCTCTGACAACCTCACCTCATGACGGGGTGCCCGGTGCGGTGGGCGTGGTAGAAGAGCTGGTACCAGTAGGGCAGCAGGGCGTATCGCTGGCGCACCGCCTCACGGATCAGCGCTGTGTTGTCGGGGCCAAAGAGCCAGGGCTCGCGGCGGGGCGTGTCCAGGTGGGCGTGGGCCCGGAAGAAGGGCTGGTAGGCCCCCGTCTGGTACCAGCGCACCAGCAGCTCATTGCTGGGAATCTTGAAGAAGCCCCCAACGTCGGCTGGGAGGATGGACCAAGAGGAAGGGGTGGGGGGTGTTAGTCCAAGAGGAGCCGGTGGGAGTGGGAGGCATATCAGCAGCGCTCCAGCAGATGAACGCATTACAAGTTGACAATTCAAGAGTACTGATTTCCTTAGTGTATGCAGGCATTATAATATGTGAGCGCATGTTTGGACAATCTTTGCATGTGAAAGATCTGAAAAAGCACAATTTACCAAGGCTATCGTAACACTTGGCACGTTCTGCTTGCCTGCTTGAACTTTCAACCAAAACAATGAAACTTTCTACTATTACAACCACAAGGTGGTTGTAATAGTAACAGCTGATGTTTGGTTATTGGGATATGGCGCTGTTGATTGGATTCATAGCATTCACAAAGCCTATCAATAGATGTAAAGGGAGCAGCACAGCTTGTGATCCATGCATGTCATGTTGTGATTCATTAGCTCTGCATACCTCCACAGAGAGAGATGCCCACCAAGCTGAGACTCAGGCACATGGGGATGGAGATCTTCAGGTGATCCCACTCTGCAGCGTTGTCCCCTGTCCACACAGCACCTGGACACAGAGAGAGAGAGAGAGAGATGAGTGCCTCCACATCTCCGTGAGCTGCATCAGGTGGGACAGCAGTCTCAGCCCATAGTGATTTACAGTTGTGGTCAAAAGTTTACATACACTTGTAAAGAACATGTATGTCATGGCAGTCTTGAGTTTCTTATAATAATTTCTTTTGGTAGACATCCACAAGCTTCTGGCAAGCTTCCGGGTGAATCTTTGACCACTCCTCTTGACAGAATCGGTGCAGTTCAGCTAAATTTGTTGGCTTTCGGACGGTAGGCATGGTGCTCTTAGGGTTAAAGGCCTCACCTTCTCTCCTCCAAACATATTTCTGGTCATTGTGGCCAAACAGCTCAATTTTTGTTTCATCTGACCACAGAACTTTCCTCCAGAAGACCTTTTCTTTGTCCATGTGATCAGCAGCAAACTTCAGTCGAGCTTTAAGGTGCCGCTTCTGGAGCAAGGGCTTCCTTCTTGCACGGCAGCCTCTCAGCCCATGGCGATGTAAAACACGCTTGACTGTGGACACTGACACCGGTGTTCCAGCTTCTGATTCATTGCAGACCTGCTTTTTGGTGGTTCTTGGTTGACTCTTGACCATCCTGACCAATTTTCTCTCAGCAGCAGGTGATAGCTTGCGTTTTCTTCCTGATCGTGGCAGTGACACAACTGTGCCATGCACTTTATACAAACAATTGGTTGCACAGTTGATCTCGGGACCTGTAGCTGTTTGAAATCAGCTCCAAGTGACTTTCCTGACTTGTTCAAGTCAATGATCCGCTTTTTCAGATCCGTGCTGAGCTCCTTTGACTTTCCCATTGTAGCGTTTGTGGCTGAGTCTAATGATTGTATCAAATGAGCCCTATTTAAATGGGCTCAGAGAA
>OMKP01083053.1:0-10088 GCA_900302375.1 Bathygadus melanobranchus | reverse complement strand
GCTTTTCTATTAAAAACGGGTAAGGGTTTGTTTTTAGCACATAATAGGCATACATTTGGATAAATATGAGGTCCAAGGAGAGACAATTAATTGCATTGCACTATGCTAGAAGACTTAAATATATTTAAGACATTTGAAAGAGAAATCACTACATCAATGCAGCACATTTTTGCTATGGACCACTAATACGTTCACTATAAATAATTAGAAAAATAGATAAATGAGTATGGTGTCTATAAATTGTACATTATTACTGTGCAATTGTTAGAGACTGGAAGCCAATGTCAAATAATGATTGTTTTGCACTATACTACCTTAAGGCAGAGATACTTTTAATTCCTGTTTCTGTTCATGTATCCATCTTAGTCAACAAACAAAAAAGTGCTGGAAAAATCCCCCCAAATTGTTCATATTGTAATAAAGTGGAAGAAAAACGTACTAAAAATGTTACTTAGTAAGAGTAGAATGCATTGTCATTATTAAAATGTTTTGTTAGTTTCCTATTAACTCGTGTTTTGTATTGCTACTGCTACAATTTCCTTCAACTAAGTAACAACAGCTTTACATAGACGCCATTTTTTTTTTTTTAATACAATGATTACAATCATCTATCATACTGTCTATGATAGATGATAACTATCAGGCACACTTGCCATTATGTCCATTAGCTGGTAATAGATAGCATTCAATTAAAAGGGAAAACGCCTGAACAGATAGGCATTGAAAGGGTAATTTGTCACACGATATTGTCCCTTGATATTGTAAGCTCTAGGCATTCCTTTATATTTCAAACTACATATCCATAGGAAGCTGGACAACAGAAGAAAGATGGTGCTGACCATTTTAGTTACAGCAATCATATGGGCATGATCAGAGAAGCGGATGGGGAACCGCTAACTGTAGGCTCTCTGTATAAGCTGCATGAACACATGATCACACACTACGCAACATGTGATTGAGCTGGAAAGGAACAGGAAATGTGATTAAGAAGTCTGTATCCAAACAAACGTTACTATGTTACTTTGGTGGATACTGGCTACTGTATTCAGCTTGTTGAGTTGTGTACATACAGGTATCGTACAAATGTATCCTGTCGTCTACTGCCTTCTGTGTTTCATCAGCCCACTTGCTGTGTTTGTTATAGGCCTTCAGTTCCCAGCCAGACCACCCTATTGTATAATTGACCACCATGTTTTTCTCTGCTAGGAATTGGGTACACAATTGTAAATGGAAATAGCCTACCATGTTTTGCAATAGTGCAAGATTTCAGTTTTGTATTAAAAAAAAAACGAGCAGGCCTAATGGATTTTTAATCACGCAAACAATTGATTTTGATGTTATTATTTGTTATGACAATTTCAAGTAAAAAGAAAAAGAAAGAAAAACAGGACATCCATGGGATGTGTAAGCCAGATCCGCATGGATGGCTTTGTGCTTTGCTATTTCTGTCAACAATTGCAAATATTTTTATTTGCCCAGATTATGCTAACATATTTGCAGTTATTAATAGCCTATTCTGCAATGCACTATTATTTGAGAAAATGGAGATTTCTATTTGTGAAATGGAGGGAACCACTTATTTCGTTAATGGTTTGTATAATATGTGGTGAAATATGAAGCTTAATTGAAACGCTAAAGATTCTATAATAAGAAAATGAACCCAAAAAAACTACATAGGTGAAATAAAATTGCCATTTCTGCCCCGACTGTATTCATCAAGTATGTCCCTCGACAGACACCGTAGTTCCGTGTTTTGACTGCTATGTCAAACATTAGTTTGTCAACACCGGTAGCCATACGGTTAATACAGTTCACCTAACGGGTTTTAGGGTCCGTTTAATATCCTAAAATGTCTAATAACGGCATGCAGATTCCGGGACGTCTTCCTCTGCTCTTGACCCATGAAGGGGTGCTTTTACCCGGCTCCACCATGCGAATTAGCGTCAACACGCCCCGAAACATGCAGCTTGTTAAAAGTCGCTTGTTGAAGGGGACTTCGTTAAAAAGCACCATCATCGGAGTGGTCCCGAACACCAGAGACCCTGACCGTGACACCGATGACCTCTCACCTTTGCATAGGTACGGAAACCCCGGTTCTGATGCACAGCGTACTGTATAAACAGCAGTGTTTGTATCTCAGTCTCTGGGATACAGTCCGCAAACCTGGTTTTCTATGTTGGGTTTTGTGCCATCTAAGTAGTTGTTGTACATCCCATGGACCCGAGAGGTTTCTACTCGAGTGGTTTCTAATCAGGGACGTTGTTTCATAACCTTCAGCAATGCTCTGTGGTTCATGTCCTCTGTGTGTTGTGCAACTTTGTAAAGTTGCGTTCATGATTACATCGAGCTCATTTTTGGATCAGAAATAATAACCGATGATTGTAACCTTTCATCAACAATTTGAAGTAAACTGTTCTAGAAACTTCTCCCCCGCCATGCTGTTGGATAGACTCCAACAGACCGTGAAACAGACTTTAACCTCTTAAGTTATCGATTTTCCCAGTGTTTATTTGTTGACTGATTCACAGACAGTTTTATCATTATCAGTCTTGCTTATTATACACGTGACAACGTATCTTACGTCAAGATGGTACCATATAATGCACGTTAAAATGCATGTTTTTCCAAATCAATGTCATGTTATTGCAGTCTACATGTGCATGTTCATCTGCTTAAAATGTGTAGTAGAAGAACAAATCCTCAAAAAAGGCTTTAGTTTTTGAGATGCCCCTACCCGAGGTAGAAGAAAGCACAACCATGTTTTTTCGTAACGTTAATATGTCTACTTTCAGAAATGAATGGTTGTATACAAATATTTTACGGCAAAATAATTTTGTTGGCATGATGTTTGGATCCTCCCCAAAACCGAAATTCATGAAAATGTAGGCTGCGCCAAAAGGGACAGCATCTGCCTCATCACATGTATCTCTGGAAATAATGATCCGAATGTCACCAAATTTGGACTGGATGTTCACACAGTTATTGCATACAATAAAGACCTTTCAGTACCTTTGTCCATATTTGAAATGTGTACACTTAAAGACACATCAATTATATGCGGAAATTGAATAGGAAATTAAAAATCCAAAAGGTATGTGTATGTGTATATATATGTCTGTCATCATTAAAGTAGAGACCAATCGCCAACATTTTTTATTTATATGTACCAAAGACTGTTATCTTATCATAAAAGTAGGTTATTTGACTCTTCCCTTCATCCTCTGATGTCACCAGCCCCTAACAGATAACTAGTGCAGCCAGCACTTCAAACAGACCCTGGGGCCCTATTGGTGTAAATGTGTGAAGACAAACACACATGTGTCTATTGTTGGACACAAACAATAGATTAAGCCAAAAAAAGCATATACATTTAAACATTATGCAAACATTTATATACACACTTTCTATATATTTTAAGGTTCCTCTGAATAACACTGACAATATGCTGTATGGTGTTAATATGAGCTAAAAGGCATGACGTGTAATAGAAATCTTTGCATGATTACTATGTGTTATGAGTGATGAACTTTTACCTAGCTGTGTGATGAACTTTTGACCGGGTGCGTACATGGCTCCCTCGTGTCTGTGGAGTCTTCCTCGGCTCGACATCCTCAGTGATATACGGCGAACAGGGAGGGCGATAACCTCAAGCGATGACCTCAAGGCCGGCAAGTGTTGCATACTGTATGACCCTGAGGGTTGGAAGCTGAGGGTGCACATCTCCTCGTACGTGCAAAAATGTATTCTAGTTATCTTGTATGTCATGTAACGCTTGAAGGAACGAACCATCTGTTCCTGATGCTGTTTTCCCTGAGCCCTATATTAACCCCGACACTTCTCTGTTCGGGGCTCTCACCTTCTTGCCAGCCTGAGACGCAGGTCGGATTGTGAGACCCCTCGAGCTCGAGCCTATTGGTTCATATTATACTTTGCATGTACTCTGTACTCTGGTTTTATCATTCTTTATGAACTTACAATTATCATCAGAACAAAGTCAAGCGAGTCATTTTTCCACCACAATTCTTGGTGTCAGAAGTGGGATCCTGGAACTGGACTGTTTTTAAATACTGGACCGTGTGGACCTTGGGGCCGCCTGGTTGACTGATCATCCCTTTCGGACCTCAACCTGTCCCTTAGACAATTGAGCGGAAGGACCAGACCGGCTTTGAGTACCCGCGGATCTGGCGCAGGGATCCGTAAATGAACTTGGTGAGAAAAGGACACTTGACTCAATGACACAATATTTTCCAAATGATTTACATAAAACTACATAAAACGAGAGCCGTGTGTAGGGCTAACGGAATATTCAGACTGTACCACTCTGATGACAAGGTGATTTCTGGGATGGCAAGGAAAACGTTCATGCCTACGGACTTCCAAAAACTATGGCTTTGACGTGGAACAGTTACCTACAGTCCTCACGGATTTGACGGCGGTAGGTGAGATCGCCTATACCAAACCAAAGTGTTGGAGAGATATGGAAATTCAAATCCTGGTGTCAGAAGAGGCCCCAAGGCTTTGGGGTGAGGCTCTTCAAGAGAGGGTTAGTAATGCGTGGCTGAGGAAGGACCGACGTGCTCAGGGGAAGGAGTCGCCTTCCTATAGGTCGATGATCACCTTGCAGCCCAGATCGGGTCCTTTCTCTTCAGCCAAAGCCAGTTCCTGCTACACTCAGCAGCCTCTGACAATGACCTGTTGGCATCTCTTTCAGGAGCCCGGTGGTTGATTTGGCCATAGAACCGGCATATACTGGATCCAATTTATGATTTATCTTTGATATTTCAGTTAAATCATTTGGAAAATATTGTGTCATTACATGTCATGCCTTTTGGCACATATTCTCATCATACAGTATATTGTCAGTGTTATTCAGAGGAACCTTAAAATATATAGAAAATGTGTATTAAAAAATAAAGAGAAATGTTTGCATTAAATGTATAGTTTTTTGGCTTAATCTATTGTTTGTGTCCTTGTCTTCACACATTTACACCAATAAGGCCCCATTGTATGTGTCTGTTTGAAGTGCTGGCTGCACTAGTTATCTGTTAGGGGCTGGTGACATCAGAGAATGAAGGGAAGAGTCAAATAACCTACTTTTATGATAGTTTTTGGTACATATTTTGGTACATATTTTTGGTACATATAAATGACTGGCATGTGTGTGGTTGGTGGCTGGTTTAAGCAGTCTCACCTAGCCAGAGTCAGGCTAATTGGTTTGGCTGGGTGAGGCTGCATTAAACCAGCCACCACCACACACACTCAGGAGAGTGCTAGCATGCTAGCAGAGTTACCACATGCTCTGTCCATTTCATTTATCAAACATTTACAATAAACCGGATTCTTCACCACCTTCCTGTGTCCTTGCTGTTTGGGGGAACCCTTCAGACGCCACTTAGGTGGCATGTGTCATCTTTACTACAATGACATTTTTTGGTGATTGGTCTCCTTACTTTGGACAAAGGTACTGATGTAGTCTTTGTTTTATTGTATGCAATAACTGTCTGTGAACATCCAGTCCAAATTTGGTGACATTTGGATCATTATTTCCAGAGATACATGTGATGAGGCAGATGCTGTCCCTTTTGGAGAAGCCTACATTTTCATGAATTTCGGTTTTGGGGAGGATCCAAACATCAACCCAAAAAAATGATTTTGCAGTAAAATATTTTAATACAACCATCCATTTCAGAAACAAGACATAGTAAAGTTATGAAAAAACATGGTTGTGCTTTGTTCTACCTCGGGTAGGGGTATCTCAACTTTTAGGGGCCTTAGTTCTTCTACTTGGTGTTGCTGTTGTCACTAATTGAATTTGAAGGCTATCACAAAGAGCTGAACTTGTATTCTCAACCTGCTACTGTCCTATTAGCATTGGAACGGCAGGACTAGCAGTGCAAGTGGTGGGAAGCAACTGGCCCAAACCCCACTACACCTTGCTCATCACTGGATTATGCCGATTTCGTGTTACTGGTCTGCTGAAGGAACGACCATTTCCTCTGGCTGAGGTGAAATGCCCGCCGTTGCTAGGCTCTTGTTTGTCTGTTTATCTAACAGCTGAGTATTTGCATCTGTAAACATAAAAACAACTATGGTATGACATCCGCAAGCTGTTTCTAGAAGCTTAATCTGGTTGCATCGTTTTGAATAGTGATAAATGCTCACTGGAAACTCATTGTTTGGTCCTTGGCCTTTGGCCCTCATTTATCAGAAAAGACAGAAATGACAGAATGATTCATAATTCCATTGTTTCTGAAAAACGTGAATTCAACAAATAGTGGATGTTTGTGCAATTTTCAGTTGCCGTATGTGTGTTTGTTGATGCTAATGTCTCCATGTTGTCTTTTAGGTGGAGCAGTTGGACAAGCTAGAGCAGTACCCGCCCTCTTGCAGCCAGGATGAGATGAGGGGGGATGGGGATCTGGGGGCACTGTCTCAAAAGTTCTACCAGGCAGCTCTGCAGGTAGCTTCAGTGTGCCTGTGGCCTGTAGCGGCTGTGATTTATAGTCTAGCGTAACACAGGTGTTAAGCGGAAGCATGTGCTGCTCACCTCACATCATTCAACACCACATCAATCTCCATGGCCACTTCTGCGTTGTCTTGTACAGATAGCCAGACACTTGGCTCTCTAGAACATGTTCTGCTTCGTAATATTCTGTTTTCTCCTGATAATGCTTTTTACTTGTTTGCTTAAAAAGTGTGTGTGTGTGTGTGTTTATGTTTGTGTGTAGTTGGTAGGCATGCTGGACATGTCTGTTCCAGTGGTAGCCAAGCTGCGGCGTCTGTTGGACAGCCTGCCCATAGAGACGCTGCCTGACGTTGTGGCCTCCATGATCCGCACCTCAAACAAAGAGAAACTACAGGTACTCTCCCTCTGTTTCATTTTAATGTCAAACTAGATTAGTTCACGATGTTGTCATTCTTCACATTGCGCATTGTGACCTGTGTGTGTCTGACACGTGTGTGTGTGTGTGTTCCTGGAGGTGCTGGATGCAGTGGGCCTGGAGGAGCGCTTTAGGCGGGCTCTGCCCCTGCTCACTCGGCAGATAGAGGGCCTGAAACTGCTGCAGAAGACCAGGAAGCCCAGGCCTGACGATGAGAAGAGGGTAACAAGCGCACATGCACGTGCACGCACATGCACACATACCATTGATTCTGCTTGCTATTAATACCATTTGGTTCTGTTGAATCATGTTCTAAGATTAAGCAAAAAAAACAACCATACACAATAGAAATGGCATGATGGAGCAGTGAGGATGTGAATTCCCATGCCAACGGAAGGAGGTATCGGCCTATACCAGGGTCAGAAATGAATGGGGGCTCGGGGTATTTAAAATACAAAAAGAAAACAATTGAAATTGGGGTGATGTTGCCTTTTCAAATGCCCCCGTAATTAGAGTTCACTTCTGTATCTGCAGTCGTTGAACTCATTGGTCTATCGTGCAACATAGAAAAACTAAGGTGTTTCACAGGTGTTTTCCGTGCGCAAGGGAGGGGTGTTTCCTGGGCGGCAGTTCTCCTTGGACGACGAGGCGGGGGATGAAGACGGCGATGACACCCAGATCCTGGAAAGGAAGGTGCATGGGGCCAACATGCCTGAGGTCGCCCTCAACGTCTGCCTCAAGGAGCTCAAGAGGTGGGCTCACAGACCCCCAGTGACCTGTAAACCTGTCCTTTTGACGACATGCGCTGGCTTAGAACATACTTTATTTATTTTTTTGCAAGGGAGAACTTTTCACGGCACTTGCAAAAGTCTAATAAAATCGTTTGATGTCTTTTTTTAGGTGTTTTCATATCGCTTTAACATGGTCTATTTTCCTATTTTCGGTTCCATCTCAGCTGTCTCAGTTGTGTAGAATCCTGGGCGCCTTTGTTGTAAAACTCTGGCCCGGGGGATATCTTAGTATATTCTCTCGTATATTTATTGTTCTGTTTTTCAGACTGAAGAAGATGCCCCAGTCCATGCCTGAGTACGCCCTAACCAGAAACTACCTGGAACTGATGGTGGAACTGCCTTGGGACAGGAACACAAAGGGTATATTACACACTTCATTTTCTTATTATAGAATGTAAATAGCGTTTCAATTAAGCTCCATGTTTCACCACATATTATACAAACCATTAACGAAATCAGTGGTTCCCTCCATTTCACAAATAGAAATCTACATTTTCTCAAATAATTGTGCATTGCAGAATAGGCTATTAATATCACGAGCACGCACAAATGCATGTATGTATGTATTCAGTCAAATAGCATGGCATTAACTAGTATCGATAGTTCTGCTTCTCATTCTTGTGATGTTCCAAACAATACAAAGTGACTGCTCAACAAACCCTCCCCAATGCCATACGCGGTTGAGGTCAAACTCTCACGGAGGAGGATCGTAGCACGCGTCCGTGCTTGTTGTGCTCCACCTTCGTTCAACCAACGCACGTGCACTCTCTGTACAGATCACCTGGACATCGGCGCAGCTCGTGTGCTGCTGGACAACGACCACTACGCCATGGACAAACTGAAGAGACGTGTGCTGGAGTATCTGGCCGTGAGACAGCTCAAGACCTCGCTGAAGGTGAACCTTACTCCTCTTGGAACAACTTTCGGGGAGTTCCCACGCATCCTGGAATCCCTGGATTTTCTTTCAATTGTTTTTCAGTTATGGAAAACATATGGAAAATTGCTGACTGCTCCTGGCAGTTCATACGATGAAATATGAACCTTGATGGTCATAGAAACGTTATGGAAAATGTCCTGGAAAATACCTCAAAGCTAAATAGAGCAAGAACCCTTTGTATAATGCAAAATACACCATGTGTATGGTACTAAGCACACTACATTATATGGAAACAATCCAACGATAGAATGCATGCAGTGTTCCAATAGCGGAGACCTTTTTCACTTGAACCGAGTGACGCTCATGTACTTTTTGTCCCGACGAACATTTAAGTCTAATTGTTAACGTCTTGGTCGTGTTTGTTTTTTTTTCCTTCAAGGGCCCCATCCTGTGCTTTGTGGGGCCCCCTGGCGTGGGCAAGACCAGCGTGGGGCGCTCCGTAGCCAAGACGCTGGGCAGAGAGTTTCACCGCATTTCACTTGGAGGCGTCTGCGACCAATCAGATATCCGGGGACACCGGTAAGGAAGGCGTTTTAGGGATACAGTGGGAATATTTTCATCTGTCACACAAGCAATGCAACTAGGCTTGCAATGTGTGCATGGAACGTTATTTAGAAGAATCAAGCAGCAGTAACAGTTGGACAGAAGACTCATTTGACTAAGATGGAACGCCATGTTTATTTGTTGTAGCGAAAACCTAATATTTGTCTTGAGTAATGTTTTCACAATGTGTTCACAATGTTTTCACAATGATTTGAATGTGTGATTTACATTTAGGGTATTTAGCAGACGCACTAAGTACATTTGTCCGAAGAGAGTGAAACAATGTCGCTGACGGTACAGCACGACTTGAATCGAACAAGTTTCAAGTAGTTACATTTGTAGTTGTTTTGCAATGTGTTGCACCTTAAAAGCCTGAATAAATAGCCATGTGTGGTTACCTTAATAGTGCACGTTAAGAGAGACCAGGAGAGGTAAAGGCTTTATTGGTATTGACAATAAGATGTATGAAAGAAGGGTAATAAGGGGCTCGATGAGAAGCAATAGAGCACACACCAAAGCCAGATCCAGGGAACATTGTTGGAAACTTCATGGCCCTCAAATATGTGACCATTACTTGAGTCTGTATAAACAGACAGTGTTAACATCTATAAATACCTTTGGCACCCGCAACGGCATTTTTAAATATGTTGCTGAGAGATAGATTACTTCTTTGCCCTTTGCTCCCTATTCATCTGTATTTTATCTGTCTACGTGCCCTCACTCACATGTACCCCGAGGCAACTCTTGTCAACGTAAACACCCAATGGCTGCCCTGTCTGTCTGTCCATTCGCTCACTCAACACCCTCTTGAAGGTGCTCATGGCTTTAAGGCAGCATTTCAGATCTGGTGTGTGTGTGTGTGTGTGTGTGTGTGTGTGTGTGTGTGTGTGTGTGTGTGTGTGTGTGTGTGTGTGTGTGTGCGTGTCTGTGTGTGTG